>APFE030760129.1:0-11209 GCA_000404065.3 Pinus taeda | reverse complement strand
ACTAGGGCTTCTGGTTCTGCAACATGCTCTTAAGTCAACAGAGCTTACAATTACCTTGTTGCTACAGATTGCAGGTAACCCTATGCATGTTATGATTATTACCACATCTTGGCACATTTTCTTGTAACAGTTTATGCTATCTTCTTCCTCCCGATGACTTTGTATTCCTGCCATCCTCAGGGACCTTGTAGGTATCCCTGGAGTTTGTGGCCCTCTTGGAGCCAGCAAGGGATGGAAGATAAAAAAGGAAATGCTACAGGTATTTAGGATTTTATGGGTTCTTCTCGTTTTTTTTTCTTTCACATACATCTGGTGTTTGAGGAATGATTATTTTGTTGCAGGGTTCGAAGTTGTGCACCAGAACTTGGAATTCCACACAAGTAAGGCATACCTTGAGCCATGCCTTTAATTCTTTATTATACCTTTTCTCTAGGTTGAAACCCTATTTTAACTATTGGGGTTTTCTTCAGTTGTAGGTTAGGTCTCATGCCATATCTTTCAGGTTACTTAGAAATGGGTTACAGGTGGAATCGATCTCGAGTTATTTTCACGTTTCAACCCTTTCTTTCTAGGTTCTCTTCCTTCTCCTGTCTCGTACAAGGGCTCTCTCTCTCAGAAACCCTTTTCCATAATTTGGGGTTTTATTTACTTTTCACAAAAGAAGACTGGGTCATCCTATACATCGAATGATTCCTTTCTTGTTTGTAATGCTTAACAATGTTATTGAGTTCTTGTGTTTCCACTCTTCGAAATTGTTAAGGTTATGTAGTCACTATCAGTTTATTGTGTACATCTTCCCATGTTTTGGATAAAGTTTTTCTCAACTTAAATCTGGTTGTAGTTTTCCTTTTAAGGAAATATTTATGTTGTAACAGTAACCCTCACGAGGTTAAGCTTGGAACTCCTTCTCGAACAATATTGTCCTGTCTTATTTGGATTTTATTTACAAGTTAAGAACTGATTTTGATTGTGATTTTGGTCCTTCTATTCCTGTTATGAAATCTCATAGATTTAATGAAAAGAACTATTTGACATGCAATATTAATTATGTTCGTTTTTTTATTTTTTTATTTTTTATTTAGAAGTATTATGGTTATTCACTTTAAAAAGTTCCTTCCAAAAAAGTTATGATATTCTATATATATATATTCTTCGTTGGAACTGTATGATTAAGGTACTTCTAGTAGTGTGGTTTATTTTATTTTCAGCTATTGCATGCAAGCCCAACACATCGTTTAGCTACTACGACTGTACTTAAGTTTTATACCTTGTTATCATAATGTGAATTCAATTTAGTTTATTTGAACTCTTGTCAATGCTTGACTTTGAGCAGAATCTGGGTTTCCTCTTGGGACATACGCACCACCCTTAGGGTGTTTTTACTGACAATTTCCACTTCAGTTCTGGACTGCCCTTGTCAAGCCTTGAGCTTTCCATCCCCAAGGCTTAACGAGAGCCCCTGGTTATTGGTTCTATACAAAATTTCCTTTTAGAATTCAAGGATTATGTTATATTCCTGATACATTTCTTACATATACATTTATACTCTTGCTCATAACTACTTTTCTTAAAATTTATTATTTTCTTTTATGCAAACTTATAACTCATATTTCCTTCTATTAATAAATAGACTAACCATCTTTTCCTTGATAATTGAACAAATATAACAAACGTTTCCCTAGAACTAAGAAGAATTCCATTATTCTACAAACGTTGTAATTTAATACCATGTTCCCAATTTGTACTATATACACGATACATGATTCAAGTTGTTCTATAGAAATACCTATTCTCTCATATATACTTGTAACTTAGAATTTTTCTAGACACAATTAAGAAGAGAAGAGTTTGTAGAGTTACTTATCTGTATAATGCCTCTACTGTAATAAGATTCAACTAGGAATACCACACCACCCAACCACGAGACCGGAAATGACGTCTAGTCTCCCCTTGAGCTTCCTCCTTTCCAGACAATTTAAAAACCAAAATCTTTGAGTTATCCTGCTTTATGAACCTCAAAACTACACTACTCCAGCCCAAATTTCATTACACAAGGATCTTTCCAAGGGTTCCAATGACTGTATGTCTAGCTCAAGAACACCTTAGCTTAACAACGTCATGTCAACCTTCATAGTGTCCTATGTAAGGTATTAGTCTCAATCTATTTTCTCTCTATCCTACAGCCTCCATCTACCATCCTCTGATTTTTCCCACTTAGACGAGTTTTTTCCATCCCTAGGGAGAGAGAAACAAGGGTAACTATTTCTAACTGTCTGGAGGTTTGAAATCCATTTTCTTGGTCTTTTCCCACGACTTTCAAAACATAACATTATTTTTTTACCAAATCAATATTGCCTTTTAATCATAGACTTTCTCTATGATCCTTTCACTAAGCCACGAGTCATTAAGTCTTGTAAATAAAGTCAAAGTCAAAGTAAACCATAGTAAATATTCACATCAACAGGTTGGGGGGGGGGGGTGTCACACTTTAAATACAAGAAAAAGTGAAAATGCATTTGTCAAAATGCAAGTTCATAGTTAAAAAGTGAAAGCTGATATTTGCATTAAAGTGAAATGAAAAAACACTTGGAGGACTAATTTTGTCAAAAATCATAAAATTTCCTCCAATAATATGGTTTTCATTCTATAAATAGGAAAATTTTCTGAATTATAAAGTTTTTCTGTCTATCATTATGTAGTTGAATTCTGATACTGTATATTGATTGTAATTGGTTGTGTGCTTCTACTCATAGAGTAATTTTTCTAATTAAAAACTTCAAAGAAAACAAGAATCTGTTACTAAATACAACTATTAATGCTAGGCATAACAACAAAATGTACAATGTAGTGAAAATAATACCTTTATACATTGTAATACTGAAGCCTGCAAGAAAGAGAGAAGTATAGAATAGTGCATTTGTAGAAATTTGTAATTAATGCTTGAGAACAATGTCTAGGAGAAAAGTCTAAGAAAGACAAATATATTAAATGACAAAGTGTGTAAATTTGATGTACACTAGAAGTAGATGTTGATCACCTCTTTTTTATTTCAATGATAATGTTATCAATTCTCAAAGTTAGAAGGTCTCAGATGTATAGTTTCCTTAGATGGAAAATGGTGGATAATATGTAGTGCATTTATTGTTGAAAACATGTCCCGACGTTAACTGGGCAATGTTTTTGTAAGTACACTGGAATTTGCAACATGCAATCGATTCTACAACCATTCCATTTCTAACATGCATTCAACATTATGCTTGTAACTCAATGTTGTGTTCTCTTTACAAAGTCTACATTTTGTTGAGTTTGGTTATATAATTCATTTGCATTTGTTGCAAATTCGTTGGAAAGGATGAAAGTATAACACATTTTTGGCTTTTAACACTCCTTGCACCTACTTTGTAAAAATATTTGATTGTTAATTTGGAGTATGTTCAGAAAAAGATGCAAAATATTGTATGTTAGAGTAAACATATTGTTAATAAAATAAAAATAAAAAAGAGTTGGGAAAGATGTTTTCAACGCCTTTTGTATTGTTTCTAGAAATGTTTTTGAACAAGTAGAGTGGAGTTTCTTTTATTTCCAACTAATATTGTATTCTAAAAATTGGTTTTTATGACTGTCATTCAATTGTAACTACAGTATATTGGAGGATGAAAATTTGTAATGCAATTTGTACTAGAAATGTTGAAATAAAAGTTAATTTCATTACAATGGAAAACAAAGATAGCACAACACATGGGAAAAAATATTTAACTTTTGGAAGAAATGCAAAATTGGTTATTTTCGCAACAAAATTACAATTGCATTGTCACGTAGTGTTTTACCATCTTTGATATTGAGTTCAACTTGTTTGCTATTTTGTTGAAAACCTATCACTATTGTTGTGATGGATCCAAGTGGATATGTACCATTTGATAGAAGGAGGTTGTATATTGTTGTGATGGATCCAAGTGGATATGTACCATTTGATAGAAGGAGGTTGTATATTGTTGTGTCTAGAGCTAGTCTATGTTTCTTGTAAATTTGTGCTATTATTTGAATTTTAACTCTTTCCCGCATCTCTATACAACATTTTGCATCTCCTCTTTTATAAATTTCTCTATTTTGTATTGTGAAGTTAGTAATACAAACATTGTTTCTAACATTAAAAATGTCTTGGAAACATTCGATTAGATATTTCTCATGTTGATTGTGATTGTTAGTTGATTGTCACTATCAACCAGATCAACTTGGACCAATTGGGCCTTTGTAGGTGAGTTGGGGTTTCCATTTTGTGTTGGGCCATAGACAACCAGGGCATCGCCCTGAAAACGTTTGTGTGCTCTTGAGAAATTTCAATGATTGAGGAAGGAGTTGGTTGCATTGTTTTTAGTTTGTGTAATTGCAAAATTAAAATGATAGACTTCAGAAAAGAATGTAATTGATTTGATGCAAAGGTGTATATCAAGTGCACATATATCAAAAGGTACATAAAATTTTGACCATTTTGTATTTTGATATTATTCTATTTGACCATGAAGGACCTATTTGCTATAAGTATTTTTTTCCATATTGTTGTTGTGAATGGTTGAAGTAGCTACTGTAAAAAAAAGGAAATGTAAGAGGTTAAATTTGAAACGAATATATAAAAAACCTTCACAACTATGTACTTTATGTAGTAATACATGATATGGTTTGTTGTCAGCTATATATATGTTGTTTGGTCAAATTAGAATATATGAAAGAGGCATCTATGAAGAAAAAATAGTCAATGGAACAAGGGAGAATAAACAAAGAATAAAGCATTATTAGTGAAGTGCAAACTATGGTTCTTGTTGCCAAAATACAACATTACTATTTCTATAAAACATAGTTAGTTGTTTCGCAAATATTTTGGATTGTTGGCAATAAAATATATTGTTTATAGTTTTTATTGAGCATAACACATAAAGTTCGTCTGTGAAATATATTTTCCAAAACCATTATGGTTGGCAAAGACATTGGATTTTTTTAATCATTTGTACAAGATACACTGAACTATGAACTAAAATTTAGAGCAAGGAATGTTGTCTAGTATATAGAACAAAATGTGGAAAACACAAATTTGGGACATGGGTAAATTTCATACTAGCTATGTTGTCAAAAAATCTAGTCAAGAAGAAAAAGGAAATAAATTTATGTTGACGGTCTTAAAAATGATAGATATGTATTTGTACTCTTGTTGTTTTTTTTTGGTTGTTCCATGAAATTCCTTTGTTTTTTTATTTTTGTAATCAATAACATATATTCAAGATGACATGTTGACCCATTTTGAAGTGGTCTGAATATGAGAGCAAGGAGCATTACAACAAATATAGTCATTGCTATTATTTCTATTGAGGGTTTCCATGTAGTTTCGTATCAAGTTGTTTCAGGATTATTTATTGCAACAATGTAAGAACATGAATATCAGAAAATTAAAACAAATAGCTAGTCACTTATTTTGTCTATTAATTGGAAAATATCTATTTCACAAAGAAACTAGAAAAGAAACAATGTGACTTGGTAAAAAGAAGTTGTTTTATTTAGTTTTGTGCATGCTATTTTTATAGGCCATAAGACAATTTTGTAAATCTGGTCACAATAGAGACAATGGAAATTAGATTAAAAAAATTAAGACAAGTGCTTGTGTGTCGAAAACATGACGAAAGAAAATTTTCTCTTATCTCCAATACAACAGACATTGTTGTTTTTGTTAACAGGTATATTTTATGTGGGATATAGCCTATATATGTTCATTAGCAATGAGATTGATAGTGATGGAACTTGCGTTTTTTTCTAGTTGTTGTGATATTAGTTATTATTTTGGCAAACCTTTTTTTAATTGAGTGGAAATAGGAGCTAGTGTTACCTTGAGGTGCCCGCATTAATGTCTAGGATTGGTATTTGTGACTATGATAACAATTGTGAGTATTGAAAACTTAGATTGAGGCACATTAACATTAGCCAAAAGGCTTAAGCCAACAATGAAGGTATGGTAAGGCGAATAGTGTGATGGTTTGTCCAATAGGAATTGAAGACATGAAGAGAAACACTATTAGTTGGGATATTTGTCCAAAAGTGGTAAAACATGGAGCCATAATCAGTTGTTGGCTTTATTTTATGAAAATTGAAGTTGCTATCTTGCGTAAATGACAATAGTTTTTTTTTGTTGATAGTTATTTTGAAACATATCCAACTTGAAGTCACCAATAATTACAATTGGATATTTTCTAGGTGCATGTTCTAAAATGTCCTTGATCAAATCAATGCTTTCTTCCATTGTTGCATTTGGCATACTATAGACATTTACGAGGATAATTACATTTTCTTGAAAATGGAAAGTGGCAATTGTTGATTCAATATGGCTTATTGTATAAGTTAATTGATTTTAATTGTAATGTTTTTTTTGTAATCTGTAAGAATGCCATATAAGGACAATATATGTAGGTAGTCATGTTTTATTTTCAAACACTAGATTTGAGGGAGGCGAACTTGTTTTTAGTTTTTGGAAACAAGGGAAGTAAGCATTCATTAGATCATGGTCACCAGCAATATCCTTAAAATGCAATGAGAAGTTACGTGTGTTCAAAGACCATATTGTCAAACATCCTTTTGCTTGAGTTGAATATAAACTGTATTCAAGTTGATAAGAAGCATTTTACCTAAGTGTTTGTAGCTCAACAACAATTTTTAACAAAGAGAGAAATTTGTTTGTTGAAATTTTCCTATTAGATGCAAGGATTTAATATATTTAACACACAAAAATGCAATGTAAAAATTCCATGTTCTCTTACTCTTTTTGGGTTGAAAGCCAATCTATCCATTGTCAAGCCTTATGATCGAAGTATGGTCCGTGCACATGCCAATTGAACAAGAAACTTCTCTCTTGTAAAACAACTGCTAGTGTTTGATTCATTATGCCTACAAACTCTGTAATAGGTGTCCAATTATACATTATTCCATCTTTGAAAAAATGGAGCATTTCTTTTTGTTGAATAGTGCCAATTGTTGGATCAAAAAATTCATTCCAAATGGTGTCACTTTTAGTTGTTGTAGATGCTCTAAAAATGCTCTCAACACCATTGATCAAACCATCTTGAATATGATAGTTGTTGCCAATTAATTCCACAAACATATTTTTTTTAGCACAATGGTAGATGGCAATTGCATTTCATGTTTCTATGGTGATTTGTATTTTTTGATCCAATTGTATTGTCATACACATTTAATGTGATCGTTTCGGTATTGATGAGGGACAACATTTTTTTATTATGTTCTTGCACATTTTTGTTCAAGTATAAGAGGTATGGAAATGTTGGATCATTTGGTGGGAATCTATAACAGAGAGAAATTTGTTTGTTGAAATTTTCCTATTAGATGCAAGGATTTAATATATTTAACACACAAAAATGCAATGTAAAAATTCCATGTTCTCTTACTCTTTTTGGGTTGAAAGCCAATCTATCCATTGTCAAGCCTTATGATCGAAGTATGGTCCGTGCACATGCCAATTGAACAAGAAACTTCTCTCTTGTAAAACAACTGCTAGTGTTTGATTCATTATGCCTACAAACTCTGTAATAGGTGTCCAATTATACATTATTCCATCTTTGAAAAAATGGAGCATTTCTTTTTGTTGAATAGTGCCAATTGTTGGATCAAAAAATTCATTCCAAATGGTGTCACTTTTAGTTGTTGTAGATGCTCTAAAAATGCTCTCAACACCATTGATCAAACCATCTTGAATATGATAGTTGTTGCCAATTAATTCCACAAACATATTTTTTTTAGCACAATGGTAGATGGCAATTGCATTTCATGTTTCTATGGTGATTTCTATTTTTTGATCCAATTGTATTGTCATACACATTTAATGTGATCGTTTCGGTATTGATGAGGGACAACATTTTTTTATTATGTTCTTGCACATTTTTGTTCAAGTATAAGAGGTATGGAAATGTTGGATCATTTGGTGGGAATCTATAACAATGCTTGTTCAATTATGCAAGATCATCGTCGATATGCAAACATGTTCTAAGTCTATTTAAGATGGATTTGAAGCCTTTGTTTTCTTGTCGCACCATTTTCTTTAGCTTCTAAGTTTTGACATTGTCTTTCCAGAAACTATAAGAAGTAGTAGTTACTTTAAGACTTGTATGCTCAAATTTCCAATGATCATGTATAGAATGTGCTTGGAATGGGTTGCCACAAAATATTATGTCAAGATTTCCAAATGGTATAGTTGGAGTGTGCATGATTTCATGAAGTTGTTTGTCGATGTTATATAATAGTCAAGAGTCAATCAATGATGCTTTATCTATGAGAAAAAGTCTCGAGTGTTCATATTCTTTTCTTAACATATCAAGTGTGTTAAAAGTCAATGACATCATGCTTCATGGTGAAAGTGGCAAGTGTAAAGTTGAATGTACTATGACACCATTTGCATTATATGCAGCCTTGCTAGTAAAAGCAACTATGAGGCCCATTTTTTCTAATGGGTCACTTTGCAGGTCTTTGTTGTAGTATCACAATAGTGTGTGGTGAAGTGCTTGCACAATGAATGTCTTTCCTGTTCACCCATATCGAGTAAGAAACAAATAAAATGGGTTGCATGGATTGTTTTTTTTCCATTATATATATATATATATAAATTATAGATTGTTGTTCCTTATTTATTTTTTTGCTAATGTCATGATATGCTATTATAATCAAAATAGAGGGATGTTCAACGAACTAAATGGTTTTTATATACAAGGTCTGGATGTTTTTAGATTGCATTTTCTCTATTAGGTCATGTTGAATATCATATTTCTCGTCAAGACAAGTATTGGTGTCATTTTCTAATGGGAAGTTAAGTAGGACCATCTCCTTGATTTTGGATGCAATTGTAGTAGAAGCAAGGTCAGTTTCTCCCCATGTCGAGATTGAATGGAAATTTTGTTTTTTAGTAGCACCAATAATGTATTTTTTGGAAAAGGATGCCTCAATCCATGTCTCATTATCTTTTTTAATGTGTATTTAGATTGTATCTATGGGGTATATAACATCATTTTTTTCTCTATAATGGTTTTAAGGGTCTTTTTGTTCATTATAACGGATAAATCATATGACACACATGTTTTCATTTTTTGTAGATGTTTTTGTAGCCAAATAGTATGAAACATATTTTTCTAGGCAATTTTTTTTCAAGTTTGATGGGTCGTGCAACATATCTATTAATGGTTGACATGCACATAATATCTTCAGAGTTATCAAATTCTTGTTGTAGGAGAATAGGTCTTTTATGTATATATGTTCTTTTTTCAGCTGGATCTGTGTTAATGAAAATTGAATTTCTAGAGGATGAGTACAAAGTCAATGAAAGAATAATTGTAGAAATTTCCACTGTAGATCAACAGATTATGCCAAGTACTAAAGCAAAATACAAGATCTACTTCTACAACAAACTTGCGGAAGCTTAATCGATTATGAGCAATATCAAATAGAACACATATAATTGAGAATGAGAAAGCAATCACGCATGAACACAGAAGAATACTCAGGGGAAAGCCTCAACTAAAAACCCCGATCTCTGTAATATCATACAAGTGGAAATATTTCCAAATTACACAAAGCATTAGCTCAAAAGCTATCCTGCTCTCAGTACAATCCCTCTGCTAATCATAGGCAGTCAAATGCTTCTCACAAACCTTCTCCTCTGCCCTCCAAGCCTCCTATTTCCTTGCGCAGTTTTTCCTGGGGTCCAGTGCTTCCACTTGTGTGAATTCCCACCTCACACTGCTCACTTGGCTCAGTAGTCACTGTGCAATCCTGAAGGATATAATTCCTTTTGCATGGATGAGTTTCCTATATAGGAAAAATCCTCCAACTTATAGTACATTGTCCCATCCTTTGTTCTCAACTGGGTCTCTGACTGAACTGACATGCATGAGTTATTTATGAGAGAATATTCAGTTCTCTGGAGAGCAGCAGTTACATGCATGCAAGCATTAACTAAATGAACTCACAATTAATTCTACAAACTATTAGAACTAATCTAACTGGACTTAACTCAGATAACTGAGCTAATTAATTACAACTCAAAGTACAATTGTTATGAAACCAGCTCACAAAAAGATAGGAAAGATAGATGAACACCTTAGAGTTTAGCCTCTTTGAGGGGGCAACCTCCTTTACATTACACAACTGAACAATTCTTGTATGATACTGTTGGCATTATGTTTCTGGTATGGTTATATGTTATAGATGTTGTACTTGATGGCAACACCCGTGGCAAGGCTCTCAATTTGTTGAAAATTAAGAAGTACGCAGGAGAACAGTTCAGAAGATGCGTACCCGCAGATACACCGTGAAGGGACCGCGGCCAGACACGCAGGTCAGCCATTCAGGAGGTGCGTACCCCCAGTGCACTCATTTCAAGGCAGAGAAAAGTACACGTGGGGTTTCTTATGTTTATTCTTTGGTATTTAGCCGACGGTATTTGTGTTATTATGGTTTTGGCTCGTGGTATTGATCCATGATTTTAGGAGGAGATTGCCTATATAAAGCAAAGGCGTTTCCTTGGCTAAGTATCTTTTGCAAATTGAATATCTTAAGATCTGAAATATTGGGTTATTGTTTCAAAAGCTTGATCTATATGAAAGTGAAGTGGAAAGAGAATCTGTGAAGGGTGATCTCTCGAGCGCATGATCAGATCTGGGCATCCGACTAACTGTAGCACACTGGTGATCTGCAAATTCATCCCTAGTCAGAAGTACGCAGGTGTTTAACGGTGCCTCTGCGTGGGTACGCAGGGAAGAAACAGGGTAATTGCGTGGGTACATAGAGAAGAAGAAGGGTGACTGTGTGGGTACGCCGAAGCAGTAGAAGAAGGGTTGCGTGGGTACGCAGTGCAACAGTGGTTCAGGTGCGTACGCACAATAAAAGTACGCGGCGCGATAGTGTATCTGGGTGTGTATTGTACGCAGCGCGGTAGAAGTAGCGTGTGGGCATGCGGCATAGCAGAAGGAACTCTGCAGGTATACGCAGGGAAGCAGAAGGTGAAGTGCATAGAGACGCAGGCCAAAGAAAGGAAAGTTGCGTATCTCTCTCATGACTATCTGTTGACTGAATTTTTCTGTTGATAAGGTGTTCTGGGTTTAGTTCTGTTTTGTTGATCTGGTTACTGCTGTTGACTGTGAAATCTACATGTACTTGATGATCATTT
>APFE030760126.1:33127-53729 GCA_000404065.3 Pinus taeda | reverse complement strand
AGTGGAGAACTTCTGGGAGATGATGTAATCAGCTGACCTTGTTCCTTTAGGCAGTGAAGCAACACTTTTAGGGACTTAGGAGCCCTCAATTTATGGACATTTGTGGTTGGGGTTGAAGTGCCCAAAAATGTCTATAACACTCCTGCAGTAGTACAAGAAGAAGCACCAGTACGAGAAGAAGAACCCGAAGAAGACAAAGAAGAAGAAGCAGCAGAAGAAGAAGAGGCAAGAGGAGAAGAATCCAAAGAAGATGAAGTAGTAGAAGAAGAAGAAGAAACAAAAGAAGAAAAAGTAGAAGACGAAGAAGCAGAAGAAGAAGAGGCAGAAGAAGAAGAAGCATGAGGAGAAGAATCCAAAGAAGAAGAAGTAGCAGAAGAGGAAAAATAAGAAGAAGGAGAGGTAGAAGAGGAAGAACTAGAAGAAGAGGGACCAGAGGAAGAAGAATTTCCTAATGTAACCATGAGGGATATTGAGGTCCCTGAGGAAGACACAGCCCCTATCGAAATAGAAAAAGCAAAAGAATTGGTAACTCCTGTTGCTCAGGTAGTTGATGTAGAGCTTCAAGTATAGAACTTAGAATAACTTATAGCTAAAGCGCAGGACGATAAAGAACATAGTAGAGGAGAATTGACAACGGAGATCCATAAACAAAATAGAGAAGTTAAAGTCTGGAAGTACCGAGCTGCACATTTTTTCAAGTGACTTAAAAAGGTGACAAGGAAACCAAAGAGCATCAGAAAGAAGAAGTCTGAAATAGTGCAGGCTGATGACAATATGCCAGAGTAGGATTGAGCTAGAATGCTCAAAGTTTTGAGGTTTTTTTGCAGAGGTAAAGAGTTGTGTGAGGACACACAACAATTTAAGGATGGGAGGATGTTATCCCCCTAATTCGCTCTCTTTTTTCAATTTTCCCCTTCCTAAATCATAACCATTTACTGTTGTTTTACCTCTCTTATACACCCTCATCATGCAATAGTCTAAGAACGGTGACATATTTCGTATGCACTTTATTTTTCATATTTTTAATTCAAATTAGCATTAATTAATTTTTTATTACATGATTTCTTGCTTATAGTAACTCTTTGTAACCTATCGTTATCTCCAATGTTTATTTGGTAGGCAAGTGCTTACCGCAACCGCTAATCCTAATGCAGGATCGAATCTTGCACCGGTGCCAACACAACAAATCCTTGCAGCAGATTCGAACCTCCTTGATCACAGCCTCATTTTGAGCAGCTTCAGCCACGATAACAAGATAGATCTGAAGGCAGTCGAGCTCCAGCCACGACAGCAAGGTCGATCCAAAGGAAGCCAAGATCGAATTTATGAAGAATGAACAACTGGGGATTGGCTATAGCTAGGTTTGTTGAACTGTCTAATTTTGAAGGTTGAGAAGCTAAATTCTACATATGGTTATGTAATTGGTTAAACGATCTTTTTAGCCTTTGGCCAAAGATCTATATAATGAAGAATGTAAATAGGACGAGACAATTTTTGATAGAAGTTTTTGTATAGAGCAAAGATAGAGCCAGAGAAGTGGTAACAAGCTTGTATTTTGTTATTGCCCGAATTTGGGCTGGACTATGTATTCACGCATGTATTTTCCTCAATGAATTAATGAAAAGGGAGCTCCGCCTAATGTTTTAAAAATTACATTTTTATGTTTGAAGCTGATGAGTTGATTAAAGTACTGAGTAACATTTTCATTTGAAAGGGAAACACGCTGGTTGGCTAGGGCCAAGCCAACCCAACACGTTACCCTATTTCGTGTTTCTTGTAATTTGTGTTTATGTTATCAAGTGTGGTTTAATTTCAAGCACATGCATTCTTGTTTGAGTGAAAGCTGATCTGTTGTGTGAAGTAGCTAAATTTCCTTTTCCCGCTCCTAATTTCAGATTGGTTTTCCCCACTTGGTCCAAGGAGGAGAGATAAACTTGCAATAGTGCACGTTTGTGTGATATTACCTTTATGCAGTTCTATTTGGTTGGTGTTCCCCACCTGGTCCAAGCAGGATAAATGAACTTGCACTAGTGCATGTTGTGTGATATTCCCTTTCTACAATTCTGTTTGGTTGGTTTTCCCTGCCTGGTCCAAGCAGGAGAAATGAACCTGCACCAGTGCACGTTGGTGTGATCCAGCAAGCCTTTCTAGTTTACTTCCCACAATTTTCTTGCTTTCGTTAAACACTTTATGACATGATAAATGTATATGGATTGTTTCTTTATTTTTGCACTCTGTCAAAATCAGAAACATTCATTTTTATGTGTGTAATTTGATTTAACAGTATAATAAGACTTGCAGTAACTAAACATTTATTTTAAGAATTAAATGTTACGTGCAAGAAGCGCTAATCTGGCACAAGAACTAGTTTCTTGCCACGGGATTTGAGTGCTTTGAACTTGGAAAAGTTAAAACCCTTGCAAGAAGTAAAACACCTTTAGTACAGACACCATTTACACCCTCTGCATAAATCCCTGTTCCTGCACTAGTGCAAGCAGACTGCATAGTGCAGGACAAATTAGTGCAAGAAGGAAATCTCTAAAGGAGCAAGTTTAAAGGGCCCATCTGATGAGACTGCTAAGTGTCTCTACTAAAGAAAAACACACACTCAGTAGTTAATCAATAGTTAGCTAGAGTGATTTCCCCTTTGTTTCTAAATCCCTTTTTCAAATGCATTCTTCCTTGTTCCAGTCTTAGATTATTTTGATGGTTCAAGTTGCCTTTTTCTCTTTTTAGCTTGATTCTGTAATATTTCCTTTAAAGAAAGTACGGATTTCTATTAGAAATATTCATACCATCTCTGGCATTTCTTGTGCTTCTTCTCTAAGTTTATGAATCCCTTGGGTTGACAATTTAAGTGTTGAGTAGTTTGCTTAAGTCTAATTCCTGCACCCAACAATGTTGAAGAAGAAAAAGAGGAAGATGGTGATAAAGAAGGTGTATACCTATGTGGAGGTGAGGAAGGAGGTGATTAATAAGGAGGAGATATCCTATATGACTTTAAGGGAGTCTTAATAACTAACTTTTGAACCTGTGACTAAATACCCTCTTTTGTTTCAAAGAGTGGATTTGAATATCTAGAAAAGGTCCCTTCAGGTTGTTCAGAAGTGGAAGGGAATGAATAAGTAGTGGGGTATATGAAGTCTATAAGTTTGTATTCAGGTAAATGAACACCCAAGTCAGATTCAAATTTAGCTGATCCTGGTGGAAGTAAGGATTCTAGATGAGATTCAAGTGAATGAATAAGGAAAGCTGATTTAAAATCAACTCCCTGTCTAAAAGTTCAACAACCCTTGGCGATAAATGAGTCCAATCTGGATTGGATGGAATTTTAATATAGGGATCAAATGGTAATATATCTTCAGACTGCAAGGCTGAAGTGGAAGAAGATGGTTGATGTCTCCTTCTAGAACTGGCCTTTCTCACAAGTCTTTCTGGATCTGACAGAGGACTAAATGTGTTAGATTCATAATGGGATCTAGTGTGCTTAAAAGGTGCCAGTTTGGCACAGTGGAGTCATCAGGTGAAGGATTTTCACCTATCTAGTCCATTAGTCACCTTAAAGGAATAGGATATATGTTGTTGTCCCAGGAAAACTAATCAAATTCGAATCCCTGGCAATGACATCAGATTGAGGTTGTTCCTCTGAGATGATAATGGTCAATTTACCATGCTAGAGCATCTAAGATATTTGTTTTAGGGGTTTTGGTTTTGGTTTTTATGGAGGACCAATACATAGAACAAACTATAAGAATGATGTATTAACTCTTTTAGATTGTACTAATAGACAATCAAAGGGCTGCTATTTGACTTCACATAGTGATTTGAATTTATAAGGTGTTTAGAAAGAATAGTAAGGAGGTATGATTAATTTAGATTTCAAATAGAAAGATAAATTATCATAAGTGAGAAAACCTTTGTCCAATGTTAAAAATTTAAACAAACTATGCTTAAGATTACATAAGATGTTGACAATTTTATGATTTAGAGGGAGCTTTTTAGACAAACAGGCCAATATCTCAGTCTCTTTATGATAATAAATTCAGAAAGGAATTTTAAGAATAATTGTAACACATTTATTCTCACCTGATATCTCTATAAAACTTAAACATATGAAAAATAAACATAATGAATGAAACACATGAAAAACTTACAAAATAAAACGAAACTGTATGAGACCAAATTCAAAATCCTTTGGTTTATTATTAGTGATCTAGAAACAACTTGTACATCAATGATTTTACATAATTTCTTATGAAAGGTACCACCTTTAATAACTCATAGAAGATAGTTATTTATACAATTTGTAAACAAATATCCTAAACTGATTACAATATAGCTTGAAAGAAGATAGGAAAATAGAAACTATTGCATGATGTGTCCTTATTAGATAGGAAGTTGTTGATGATTGTTCCTTCAAAATCTGTTGTTGTTGTCTTCTTCTTGGAATGAAAAGTTAATCAATTGTTTCACACAATTGATCCCACCTTTTCTCACTAGGTATTTCGTGATTTAACATCCTTCTAAGTATCTCATCAACTTCAGTATATCTCTCAAAATTGGGTTTGGTGAGAAAAACATGACCAATTTCATATTTAATGGAGAGGTCTAAGCTTAAAGCTTCCAAAAACTCCTTTCCAGTAATTTTCCTTTTTATCCCTTCAAATTGACTGATGTCTACTGCAATGGTATAAAGCCTTTCATAAAATTCCTCCGATTTTACTAGATGATCATTTGATGTACCATCTCTGGTAAACCTTTATTATGTAATATATTGAATTTAGAGTGAAACCTCCTGACTGTAGTGTTCAAAGAATCACACTTTGTTTTTAGCTAAGTTAGGAGATTCTTCTTCACTAGGACTTTCTTAATTTCAAAAATAGTAGCTGACATATCTGGAATGTTCATCTCTTGTAACTTCCGCCTAGTATTATAATTAGTACCCTGAACATTCCTAATGCTTGTTTGGGTTTTGTGCCCAATGCTACCTTCTGGGTCTCTAACTCTACTCTGCATTTAACAATTAGTTCTTGTTTCTTAAAAATGATTTGTATGGATGGCCATAATTCTATTATAGAGTGACTAATATCTAACCAGATATATTCTTTGGCTTGCGCCAAAGTGTTTGCCATTAGAGTCTTACTTTCTAGCTGTTTAACCTTGAGCTCTAACCTATGTGACTTTTTCATTTCTTCTATAGACAAGGTATCATTTTTTACCTTTTGTGACTCCAGGGCTTGGAACTTCTGGAGTAACTTCTCATTTTGTTGTTTTTATGCTTGTAGCTCCTGTGATAACCTTGTTGTTTCACCTATTATTGAATACAAAGAAATGTTAGTAGGAGATGAGCTTAAATATGCACCTATCATTGGAATTGTTGTCATTAAGGTCACAACAAGTTGCGCTGTCTCTTTTTTCTTGAGTAGTTGTTGCATCTGCTCCTCCATTTTCTTGATCTATATGTTTTGCTCAATAATGAGCTTTAACATCTCCTCCCTATGCTATTCATTTTCTACCATTTCGTTGGTCTATGGATCCTCAATTGAAGGCAACATCAACTGTTTCTTCAAGGCTGTAATCTCAAAATTCTTCTTTTGCAGTGTTTCTTAAATTGCTTTACAGTCCTAGGGATCATATCCAATCTTGATAATGATATCTTCCAAAGATTTTAATTTGTTATCCTTAGACAAGGATGACAACTTTTCGATCTTAAGCTATGACTGTACATTGGAAAAAGTAGTTCTAAGCTTGGAAAGAGACATGGCAGTTGTGGTCATTGTTGAAAATAACATCTCACCTTATTTCCTATGCAAATCCATTTGATCAATGAGATGTATCTAGCTTACATCAAATGAGAATATGGTCTTTTTGTAGTCTGCTGTGGATTTAGGAAATGGAACCTGAGCTTGAAAAAATGCCATTTGCATCCTTCCTCTTTCATTGTCGAAGGTAGAGAGAAGTTTATGTTGAGAAGTGGATGTCTATTTCCAAAACTAACTGTAAACTTTAGATTTAAGACTTTCATTCTTTTGCTTGATTTCCAAAAATGTTGAGAAGATATTAGTATCCCCTGCTGAGCTGATCTCAGTTGATTGGATAATATCCATAGGTTTAGTTGAAGAAGGAGTTGAAGAAGTAAAGGGAGGCTTGGGATAGGTGGTCATTGCTGATGAAACATATTCCAATTCTCTAAGATAAATTATCTTTGGTGGCTTGCTTCCTGATGACATTGACAACCTAGTTTTCAACTTATTTTGTAAGATATAGTACTCTTTACCTGGTTCTGTAGCTGATTGAGTTTCTTCTCTACCTCTTTTATGCTGAGCACTCTGTGTAGCTAGAGTCTTTGTCTGAGAAGTTGATATAACCTATTCATCAACTTCTATGAGAGTACCTTCAGACCATTGCTCCTGGTTCATGAACTTCTCCAATTCTTTCATGGGAGTAGGTTGTAAGGTGTTGCCTTAAACTGCACTCTCAGAGCTGAAATAATCCCGAAAGTATCATAAGTCCAAGTGAAGCTTGGTTGGAGGTTGATGTTCTATAGCAATCTATCTGCTTCTATACTTGGAGACCTAGTGTTACATATGAAACTCCCTACTTTGGATTTGAGTTTAAACTGTGATTTATTCTTTCTTGAGACAAAATGTACTTCATCTGTATTTATCATTTTCTTGATGTATTCCACTGAGAATATTCTCATTGGCACATACTTAGGCAGTTTGTATGGAGCCAACTCATTGCCATAGATTCTAATCTTAGTGTAATTCTGTTATAGGTACCAATCACCAGTCTTGGTTTGTTTTGATAGGTGTAGTGTATTTTTAATTTCTTCTCCAATTCTGGGCTCTACCTGGCTGTTGAGTAATTGGAGAACTGGATGTATGAAGGAACCAATGAACTGGGAGAATATAAAATTTAATGATCCTTCTCTTACTAGATCTATCCAGTGAATCACTAATTGATTCACTCCCTACTCATCTTGTCTGTTCAATTGAATAGGCAATAGATCTCCCACTTGAAACAAAATTAGATGAATTATAACTAAATTGTACCTGAATACTCCTTGTGTGGTCAAATTCATAAACTTTTCATGTATATTATCGACCAGAAAGTCGCTATAATTATACATGAAGGCAGGTTGATATTATTTGCTAAAAATAGAAAATAATCCAATGATGGATTCATCAACAGCTTGGTCATTTTCATAACCTAGGAGGTATGATAACAGAGAGATAATGTGTTTGGTACCCTCAGGGAACATGAAAGATGAATATGGAGGATTTCTCTTAGGTAATTCAACATCTTCTGATAGGAAAAGTTCAAAGATAAGAGTTCTTTGTGGGAAGGTGAGTTTATTATGGAGGTCCATGAGAGCTGTAGGCGAGAAATGGCTAAGGGAATCAGATGGAGGTATCAATAGCATCTGGTTTATGCTCTGAGCAGTGATGGTAATCATGATTTTTCCATCCTGAGTCATTATTGTTCTTTGCACAGGGTCATACCTGACTTGACACTAAGAGATTAGATCAGGGAATTAATGGGTCTTAGGAAAGGAAAATAACGACAGAAGTGTCTCCTAGAAGAAAATGGAATCCTCCTTATTGGTATATTTCAGTTTTAACCACGAATGTAATTCATAGAAATCAAATTTACATTCATAGTAATTGATCTTGAAAAAGGAGTCTACAAGTGGCATATGATCCACATCAAGGGATACTATGGAGGGATTCCCTTCTTTGGCAGTCTTCTGTATCTTTGCTTTAGGATCCATCACTACTGTAAGGGGAATTCAAAAGTTGTTTTTAACATAAAATTGAAGAGAGTAGCGAAAATACACAAAGCGAAAAATGGTGCTTTTGGTTTATGGATGGAAGTGAAAAGTGGCAAAGATTGGAGCCATGGAGGATTTATAGGTTCAATTGGGCTCAATTGACTATTTAGATCTAGCTGTAGGCATTTAATTTGTAGGGGAAATGTGAATTAATGCTTAAAGAACGTTTAAACGGATAATCAGGCAAAACAACAACTTTGGAGCGTATGGGCAATGGTATTATAACGTGGTGGGTGGTGAATGGATAAGTGAAAATAGATGGATGCCATGGAGGTTCGTTATTGAACCGTAGATAATGGATGCACAAGGCATGGGAGAAGTCAACGTCAAATGGAAGAAAAAGCTGGAAGAGGATTTCGTTTGGGGGGGGGGGTCACAATGGTTTATGTTCTCGGGCCTTGGGGTTCCGAAACATTTTGGAGGCACCACATTGCAAAAAGCGGTAGCCATGAAAACTTCTTTTCGGATCCCCCCCCCTCGTGTTAATGGGAAATGGGCAAGGGGGGGCCAAAGGCTTCCTCCACTATTGATCTGGGTGGAGTGAAGTATTTTCGTTGAAAATTACGCGTTGGTTATTGGCGCCCGATGTGTTGTTTTGTCATTTCCGCCAATACGACAAAAGTGTCATTTGACACTTATTTTATACGGTCACCAAGCTTTATTACAACAATTAAGTCATGATTAAAGAACTTAAGCATGATTAATCAAAAAGGACATTTTTCAAAGGTGGATTTGAGCTAGCAACCTTAATTTATTTTTTAAAGAAAATATTTTTCTTTTGTTGCTTATCTATCATTTTCATTTTTCCTTCCTTTTTTTAGAGAAACTACCCTATAATTTTATTTGATATGGACCTGCAATAATAATCACTCCTAACATTTTTATTTTCCATCTTGTTTTTGGTCCATATCCTAACTTATCATTTTTTGTATGGCATTTTGATTTTTTATCTAATAGCTAACTTATCAAAAACAAGAATGTTACAACAACATGCATGACATATTCATCACGATATTTATTGAAAATTAAGATGTAATCTACGTAGACTATAACAAACTCATCAAGAAATGGCCTCAACACATCATTCATCACACACATGAATGTAGCAGGAGTATTACGTAAACCAAAAGGCATAACTAGCTATTCAAACAAACCTTGTTTTGTTTTGAGTGTTATCTTCCAAATGTCTCCTTCAGCTATTCTAATTTTATGGTAGCCACTCCTTAATTCCAACTTAGTAAAATACTTTGAACATTTCAATTGATCAAGTAAATCATCTATTCTAGGCAGTGGGTAATGGTTCTTTACTGTAATTTTTTTCAATGCACGGAAGTCCACACACATGCGGCATGTTCCATCCTTCTTTGGCACCAAGGCAATAAGTGAACCACATGGCGAGGAATATGGTCTGATGATCCCTTTATTCAACAACTCTTTAATTTTCTTCTTAATTTCTGCACTTTCCATCACTGAAATCATGTACATGCCAATGTTAGGAAGATGATAATCTTGCTGCAACTATATCTCATGTTGAATTCCTCTCTTGGGAGGTAATCCCTTTGGTTCCTAAAACATCTCATCATATTGGTTAACTACATCAACCAATTTAGATTTCAATTTTGAATCACAACCTTTAAGAGCTTCATTATCAACATCATTCTTGGGTTTGATCACTAGAAGCACAAAATTCTTTCTTGAATTCACTAGTCTTTTCATTTGCCCCGCATTAAGAAGTGAAAGATTTAATTTCTTGCTATGAGCTCTCAGAATATATTCTACTCCATATTTGAATAAATGATATTTGTTTCCATGTCTATGGAAGATAGATTTTTTGTCATAAAGGTACGAGCTACCGAAAACTATGCCACATATATCTAATGACACAATATCAAGCTCCACTTGATCTATGAAATTTGTAGTAATGGTGAATTTTAGTTTACACTTTCTAGTAACTTGAAATTGTGAATTGTCACACACCCATCCAAGTGGATATGGTTTATGATTTGGAATCGCTTCCAAGTTTAAAATTTTGACAATGTTTTCAAAGATAAGATTGGCTTGAGAACCACTATTGAAAAGTGTATCAATCTTGTTATGTTTTGAGATCACCCTTAAGTAAAAAAGTTTTATTCTCCTCTTTACATTTGGAGTTTCATTTTCTGAGTTTGAAGAACTAGTGCTAGCAATGGATTCTTTTCCTTTTATACCCATGGATGTTATTTTAGCTTCATTAGCCGAATCAGATTCCAAATCCTGTTGAGTGGTTGCAGTTGTCTTTTCTTTTCCCATGTTGTTGTATATTTTTGGTTTCATTTCACGATGAAGCTTCCAACAATGAGCTTCATCGTTACCCTCTTTGGAACAATCATTTCATGTTAATTTCTCTCCTTCTTCTTTTATAGATGCATTTTTCTTTCCCTTCCCTTTGAAACCCTTTTCTTTTCCTTTACTCTTAAATGCCTTTTTACTACCTTCTTCTGGGGTATTTTTCCCTCTTGCCTCAAGATGAGTGGCTTGCACACACACATCATCTAGATTATTGAGATTAAACATTAATATAGTATGCCTAAGGTAACTATGTAAACTCCCTATGTACTTCAACAACATTCCCATGATTTCAAATATACATCTAACATTAAAGACCTATTTCTGAATTCTTGGGTGTAATCTTGCACATTTTGACCTTTAATATGTGTAAAGTTCTACCGTTTCATGATGGATTTCTGCATATAAGCTAGAGGGTAGAATTTTATTTTGATTTCAACAATGAAATCATTCCAAGAAATTGAGATGTTACCATTTTTTTTTATCTCCTCTTGGGTCTTTCATTCCCACCATACTAGTGTTGCACCCTCCATTCTCAAGGAAGCTAGCTGAATCTTTATGTCATCCTCTTGAAGGTTCTAAATTCTGCAATAGACCTCCAACTAATGAATCCAATTATCAAGATTCTCTATATTCACTTCACCATTATACACAGGCAACTCAAATTTAATGTCAAGTTTTAAAAAAGGTGATTTACCAATTCCTTTTAAAGTATGATGATGAGTATGAGTAAGGGTTGTGTTAGTGGAAGAGGGTGAAGATGCTTGTGAAGAAGAAGATGAAGAAGATGGTGGAGAGGGTGGAGGTTTGTCTCCATTTCCATTACCTCCTTTTGAATAGTCTTCTCCTTTGGGAGGTTTGGAACTTTCCCCTTGCAGCTTGGTATTCCTTTCTTCATAGAGGACCTTCACCATCTATGTCATATCAAAGAAAGCCTTTCTGAAGGTCTTCTCATCCTCTGTCATCTTTGTAGGTTCTCCTTCATGAGATATGATCTTTGGAGACTCAACTACAACTTGAGGTTGAACTAGTGTTGGAGATTGTGGCAACCTTTCTCTCCTTCCCCTTGACACAACTTTATGGATTTCAACAAGCTTCCCTTCTCCTCTTTTGAGTTTTAACCTCGTAAGAATGACATAAACTTGCAAAAAATTAAATCCCTCCTTCACAAAGAAAACCTAGTTCTCTGATACAAAAAATGATATGATTTAGAATATTATATTTCTATGCTAAGATCCTCCTCAGAATAGAAACAAAATTCTTTCATTGTGCTTAAGGATTCATGAATTTTGCAAGTGAAAAATGAGTTTTTATATTGATTTTATGAGAAATTTTAACATAAATAAGAGACTGAACAACATCATAAACATGTATAGAACATCACCAAAAACACATCACAACAGGAACATGATGAAGGAGTTCACCCCTCTTGGCCTTCGTCTCCTTGGTCCAGCTTCCAATGGCTTGGGGCTCTATATCATGCTCAAAAGTGTAAAAATATGTGTTTACAATGTTCAAATTATTCTCAAACCTACTCCAATGAGTCCAACATGTCCAAAAATGGCTACATAGCCTCTTTCTGCATCCAATTTGGTAAAAAACTGGAGAAGTTATGACCTCTCATAGTTTCTCCACAATTCGCTCTACAATTTGCACCAAATCCAACATCTTCCTACAAATTAGCCCTTTTTTTGCTAATGAAGCGAAAAATTCCCTGGATTTTAGGAAGATTTGTAGGACCGTTAATTTATCTTCTGAGGCCTTAGAACCAAAAATTGGCTCATATGGGGGCCATGCGCCACAGGGGCTAGCCCCGACACTAGTCCCCTCCCTCCGATGGTTAACGTAACTATTTTCAGGCAGTTAGGAGGAGTGCTCACATGTGGGGGTATGGCGATCATTATGGCAATAACAACAACTGTTATGATCTGCAGATATGTGTTCATATGGGGGGTGGTTAAGTCTGCCCACCCCCAACCGTGGCGGTTAGTAAACTTTAATACAAACCCGCATGCATTTTATGTTAAGTCATAATGCTTGAGCACATTGGTGAGTCCTTTGGTTTTTTGTATAGGCAGTTGTGGGGTCGAGCCCAACCTCCCTCTTGTCTGCCATAAATCATTCTATAATGCCATTAGGAGGACACATGGAAACCTCTGGCTTAGCCACGTGTCACCTCTTGATTGGCTTGAACCCAAACACTTGGACTGATAGGTCTTCGCGAGCTCAACAAAATATTCCAAGAATATTTTGTGAATATTTTGAGAATATTTTAAGAATATTTTAAGAATATTCCTTTTTCCACCTAGGCTTTATGGATTCACAGTCAGCATCCCATTCGGCCACCTGCAAGTTTTTTACCTGTTTGACAAAGTGAACATATCAAATTTCTGGGAGCATACAGTGTCAGTTTCATGTGAAATGAGTTGTGCTGGGTTCAGGATGACAAGAATTACACGGTCGTTTAGGTTCCAAACCATTCTGATAACTTTGATTTTCGAGCATAATTTTGAGCACATGATCATTAGCTGAGGCAGTTTGCAACATTATTGGTACTACTCTTTTAGTATTTAATGCTCAAGTGGAATTGTTATAAACTGAAGAGGTCAATGATCAATGTGGATGGCCATCTCCTTCCGTAGAATGTAATGCTTCCATTGTCGGAAAGCCTGCACGATGGAATGCATCTCTTTATCATAGGTGGGGTACTTTCGAATTTTATCTGAAAGTGTCTCACTATCATAAGCCACTAGATGCCCATGCTAGGTGAGGATTGCACCAATAACATAGTCTAAGGCATTTGTCTCGATTTCAAATGGCTGTTGTAGGTCTGGGAGTGTGAGTATTGGTGTAGAGAAGTGTCGGTGCTTTAACTCAATGAATGCCTTCTATTAGGACTCAGACTAGGAAAACTTTTCTTTCATCTTGCACTTAGTAATTTGACTCAAAGGCTAAGTGATATGGGAGAACCCCAACACGAAGCTCCGATAAAAATTTGCAAGGCCTAAAAATCTCTGAAGCTCTGTTAGAGTAGTTGGGGCTGGCTAATCCCAAATGACTTGGATCTTAGTCCAATCCACATGAACTCCACACTCATCTATGATGTAACCAAAATATTGGACTTGGCGCATGCCAAAGGTGTGTTTCTCCAAGTTGGCACACAGCTTGTGCTGCCAAAGGGTTTGAAGGAAATGCCGAATTTCTTGCAAGTGTTTTTCCAAACTCTTGCTGAAGATGAGGATGTCATCCAAACAAACAATCGTGAATGAGTTGGTGAAAGGTTGCAAGATGTCATCCATTAGCCTCATAAAATTAGTAGGAGCATTTTTCAACCCAAAGGGCATAAATAACCATTCAAAAAGGCCTTCCTTGGATTTGAAGGCAGTCTTCCATACATATGTGGGCTTTATTGTAACCTGGTGATAACTAGACTTCAGATCGATCTTGTTGAAATACCTGGCCCCCCTGAGTTGGTCTAGAAGGTCATCAATCTGTGGGATTGGATACCTGTTCCTGACAATGATTTTTTTAGTGTCCAATAATCAATGTAGAGCATCCATGTCCCATCCTTCTTCTGTACAAGTATAATCGGCTCCCACAAGGTGAGGAACTTGGTTGGATGTGCCCTTTTTGGAGCAACTCCTGGATTTTCCACTTAATCTCTTAATTTTATAGAATGGAGCAAAGATATATTGTCCCATTGGGTAGAGGTGCCCCAGGAGTTAGATCGATCAAATTCTTGACTTGACAGTGCAAGGGTACCCCTGTGGGTGAGGAGAAGATGTCATTGTATTCTTCCACGACCGTATCCACTCACTTTTGCTGCATGGAGGAACCCTTCTCGGGGACCATGGATTTGGCTATGATATTCCCCTTACTTTGAGGGTGAATCAGAAAGAAAAAAAATTTCCCAATCTAGGAGATGATCTTCCTTCATTTCTTAGCAGATATCTAAGAGATGGTAGTAGACAGGGCTACCTTCGGTATCCTCTATAACTTACTACCTAAAGAAATAATAGCATAGCAGGGTCTAAACTTATAAACAACATGTCACTTCGACAAGTATGGTTGTCCTAATAATACATCAAAAACTTCAAGAGGAGCAACATCACGTAGTTGCTCACCCGTGACAGGCTTGATGTTGTAGGGAAGGCGACACTGCTCGCTAACGTAGAGATCTCATCCATGGT
The DNA here is from genome assembly GCA_000404065.3 of Pinus taeda. Taxonomy (NCBI): domain Eukaryota; kingdom Viridiplantae; phylum Streptophyta; class Pinopsida; order Pinales; family Pinaceae; genus Pinus; species Pinus taeda. The sequence goes on along the minus strand of APFE030760126.1, from coordinate 39,380 downwards.
GAAGCCACTCGATGGTGTACAACTATGGATGTGATGTAATCAGTATTCCCTACCACTTCACAACCTCTGCTGAAATGAGGTTCTTTTGGATCCTGTTGTCAATAATGAACTGCAACAGATAACCCTTCACCAACATCTATGAGTGGAAAAGGCATTCCCCCTACTATGGATCTTTAGGCTCAATATTTTAGATCTTGGTGGTGGCCATAGTGGCACCGAGTTTCGTGTCAATGATCTGCTTCCCTTTTTCATTCCCCTTGCCAGGTTTTGACACAGAGTTAAAACATCTGTCTGACTTCGAAGCCTTCAGCTTGGCCACCAGTAACTGCTTGGCCCAATGTTTAGTCAATTTAATGTTCTTAAATTGTAAGCATAATTAATCGACCAGGGTAGGTAAAATGATGAAGTACAAGTGCACTATATGTGCTAGAAGTTGTTTATGTTGTTAAGGTGATTATGTTATTGTTATCTAAATTAATGCCAAACTTTAGAATCAGTTTTGAGATGATGTTATTATCTATACTAGAATCTAATATTTGTTAATTGATTACTCTAAATGATATTTCTAGAATTAGTTCTGATTAAATTGAGCTTTTAGAATGATTGAATAGTGTTTATAACTTTTTTCAATAAATATTTTATATTAATTTTCTTTTCAACTTATCAATTGTTTTTGGATTTTTATGTTGCAGCTAAACAAAGCTAATCATGAAAGCATGAAGTGACATAAAGAAAATCCTATTTTATTAATTTAGAAAATGAAATGTGTTTGAATTCAGATGTTGAGAAAGATTGTCACGCTTATCTTCTGCAACTTTATTTCAATGCAAAAAGCAAAACATAAACGAGATTACTAAGCTATGGATGAAATGAAATTATTGGGTTATGCTAGGTGTGAAGCAAACAAAATGACTGAGTTTATGCTAGATATTAAGAAAAAGAAATTTACAATACAAAGATCAATTAAGTGAACCTAGTCGCAAACTCTATGTACTGCATCTCAAAAATATGAAAACAGGGCATCCATGAATTAAATCTATGGAACAAAAGAAAATCTAATTGCAGTGAATCAAGACTTGATCTGTACATAGGGGCCCTCCATGAGGTAGTTAGTCGCCTTAAATCAACAATGCATAAAATGTATGAACCAAGATCTTTGAATTAAATGAAAAAGAGTTCTAAAAGATTCTCAAAATTACATACAGTGTCGCACCTGTTACACAAAGCTACCATTGTTTTTATAGAGTTCTAATTAACAATATGATAAATTCAAGCCTACAGGACTTTTCTACAATCCTTATCAAAACTAAATCATATCTCTTATTCGTCGATTTGCTATTGAAAAAAAAATCGATGAGATCTCTTGAAGCTTGAACTCTGTTCTAGAGCGGTGTCTTGTTGTTGATTGTCATGGTTGACTGTGTTGTAGTGCAAACATAATGACGAATTATCTTGAGTAAAGAGGAAGAAATCCTTGAGAGGATCATTCCCTATCTACCCATATACCGCTTTGCTGAGTTGGCACACTCGAACCATGTCAACAATGGAAGTAGCTGCAGATCTATGAATTAGTTGCAGAATCAGGTCAATTTTGTAGTTGCATGTAAACTTTAATTAAACAATAAGACATATTGTAAAAATATGAAAAAAAGGACATATTAATGTTTACCTTATCAAAAACTTATGTTTATTGCATTTATTTGGATGATAGAAATAGGAAAAAGGAGGTAAATATGGACAAAAAGGGTGTCTAGATAAAGAAGTTCTTGGAATCTACATTCCCCCACACTAGAGGTTTTGTATGTCCTCATACAACACAAAATTGTTATTTTCATGTATGTCTTTGCCAAGACATCCATATTTCACTTTCTTTTTCTTCTTGGGAATCATTACCATCCTTTGTTTCCTCATAAGGATCTTATACTTCAGGTTAATGATTTCTCTTTTGATGGCCTTGTTTTTTTCTTCAATTTCTTGTTCTTTTTATACCATAGACTTAAGTGAAGAATGAGGTTATCACGCTTGGCAATTTTAATTTCATTTGGTGCCTTCAATGTTTGATTTTCAGTTTTGAGGTACTTGTTTAATGTCTCGAGCTCAAATATTTCTTGCTTCAAGACATTAGATGCTCGAGGTTCTTGTGGCTCATTAAATCGGTTGCTTCCTTATTCTAGGCTCTGAATTGATCCTTTTGTTGCTCCTTCCTTTCTCTCTAATGATTCTATGTAATCATAGATTTCTTGTTGAATAGGATCAATACCTAGGCTTTCTACTGGATTCCTTGGAGGTGAAATGAAGGGAGGTGGTGATGCCCTTGGTGACAGTCTCAATGATTCTCTCAGAGAGTTCTCAAGATCTTCAGATTGCTCTTTTGACTCAAGATTGATATGTTCTGCAACTTCTGAGGCTGCTTATTTCACTGTGTTCAATTTGGTGCTTCTTCTCAAACTTGTGGTTGGCAACCCTTGAATTTTATTTTCCTTAACTTTTGGATTTTCTTTCCGAGGAACTATTTTTGTTTGGGGTAAAACCTCTATTTCCCTATTGGCTTTCTTTCTTCTAAAACTTTCTCTTTTCATTTTCTGCAAAATTTCTACAATTGGTAGATCATCCTTTGACAATTCTTGTTGATGTTGTGGTTCTTGTTCTATTACTGTCTTAATTTTTCTCTTTCTTCCCCTTAGGGTTTTTCTACCACTTGTCTATTTAGGGTTTTTCTCTTCAAAGTGATTTCTTACTAGAAAACCTTCCCAATTATCACCTATGTGTTGAAGATGAAACTCAATCAATATTTTTATTAACCCATGATGGTACATTGTGTTGTCTATAAGATGAATTTTCTTCTGAACATTTATTGACATTTTCCTAAGGCTATGCAACATAAAGTATGGAAGATTCATTTGATGCTCTTCAAGGAAAGTCATCAATAGGCTAATGTGATAGAAAAACATATACCCAAATCGGCCTTTGCAAGTAATAAATTTCTGAAGGACAAGGAGCAAATTTCTCCGTTTAATTTTGAGGGCAGAACTAGGAATACCTTTTCTAAAGATAGTAGTATCCATGCTTGGGATTTTCAAGAATTTTTTTCCAATCTTCCCCCTTGATTCCTCTATTCTTGAACCATTTTTCTCCATCTCTAGGCAGTTTGGTGGCTTCTGCAATTAGGGACCCTGTTTCTGCAAACTTGACATCACCTATTTCAAATTTTATTCCATAAAAATATTGTGCAAAGGTTTTTGTCACCTCCTTGTGGAAACCATCAAACGTTTCTATGAAATTTAACCATTGAAATTTTTGTAAAAATTCTCTGGTCTAGGGGTATCTTTCCAAAAATTTGTTTCCTGTTGGTTATGTTCAAACAATAATGCCCACAGTGAGAGATGTTTCATCTCAAGAATTGTTTTACTTTGACAGGGAAAATGGTCTCAGTAGGGCTTCACTCTAGGATGTAGATACTGTATGAATTGGAAGAATGAGAGAACGAGAAAGTATAATGAAGGTTTATAAGAATGAGTTAGCTGTTTGAATGCATTTAATTCAATGATTTGACAATCAAATTGATGGATCCAAAATGAGGACGAGATAGGAGTTAAAATGGTGGTGGACTATAATGGATTATCATCCATGAACTACAATGATTTTTATTATTTATTTATTTATTTTTATTTTTCGGTAATGTTATGTCTACGTAATTCATATATGCAATATGTTAACCCCTATTGTAAAATTAAAGTGTTACATAACTTAGATTTATTTTCTAACCTTTATTTGTCCTTTGATGTCATTTGCAGGTACTTTTCACTTTTGAAAGGAGTCAATCATTTCTTCAATTTGAGCCACCAAATGTCCCTATTAGATTCGCTGCAAAAACCTTACCAAAGATGTAGAAACTTACTTGAGTTGTAGAAAGTCACTAATTCTGTAGCTGAAATATTTTCAAGAAAGGGATGTTTAGAAAAAGAGATTTTTTTTTTAGAAAAATTATTAAGAGAAAATTTAAGGTGCCAACAAGAGTTGGTTTTCACTTTAAATTTTCTACATAAGCATGCGAACAACTTGTTGGTTTTCATGTTGATACATTATTATATTTTATTTTTTATATTATTATTATTATATGAAATAGAGAAAAATAAAATTTTTAAGCTGGAAAAGAAGAAGAATTCTTCTCAACCATCTTTAATTCTTAATTGTCTTGGAAAATTTTGACAAATTCTTTTTTTGTAAATGGCTTCTGATAAAGTCTAAGTCGATGTCCATTCACTAAAAGAGGGATTTTCACTTCCTTAATAGTCCTGATTCTGAATGCACCATTGTTAAATACATTTTCAACTTCATAAGGTCCAAGCCAATGAGTTTGGAATTTTCCTTAGAAGTTTTTGACCTTTGAATAAAAAAGCAATGCCAATCTCCTAGATGGAATTTTCTTTCTTTGATGTATTTGATATGCCATATGGATCTCTGTTGCTGAACTAGGCTGGTCTTCTGGAAGGCATCTTTTCTTATTTCATCAAGCTCATTGAGTTGTCCCATCGTTTGCTTTTGTGCTTTTGATAAGTCGAGATCCAATTGGACTGTTTTTTTATAGGTATGGATCTAGAACTCTATTTGAAGTAAGACCTACTTCCCATAAATAAGTTCATAGGGAGTATGTCTTGTGGTGCTTCTCCATGTAGTTCTACAAGCCCACAAAGCTTCTGGAAGCTTTTCTGCACAATCCTTCCTATGTAAGTGTACGGTCTTGGTGAGAATTGCTTCAATCACCTTGTTTGTAGACTCAACTTGTCCATTGGCTTGTGGATGGTATGGAGTTGATTTTCGATGCTTGATTTTGTACTGTTCCACAAGTTTCTGCGCTAATTTGGATGTAAACTGTGTTCCTTGATCTGTTACAATCTCTCTCGGGACACCAAAACGAGTGAAAATATCCTAAAAAATAAATGAAACTATAACATTTTCAGTAGCAAAAGGAAGTGCTTTAGTGTTTACCCATTTAGTGACATAATCAGTACGTACTAGAATATACCTTTTTTTTAAGGTGGATTGATTGGACCAACAAAATATAGTGCTCATTTCTCAAAAGGTTCAATGAGTACCTGAGGTTGTAATGGCATTTCATTTGAAAGAGTAGGTTTCCCCATCCTTTGATAAATGTCACATCTCTTAACATATTCCTCGGTATCCTTGAAAATGGAAGGCCAATAATATCCTAAGAGAAGGGTCATATAAGCATTTCTTCTATCAAAGAAATACTCTCCACATGGTTCATCATAGCATATTTTAAGTATCTTCGGTATCTCATCTTCTCGAACACATCTTCTAATGATGATATTTGGTCCTGTTTTGTACAATTCTTCGTTTATCCATGAGTAAGATGTGTTGTTGTGGATTATCCTCCTCTTTTCTCTAGGTGAAAAATGAAATGTTAATTTCCCTGTAGCTAAATAATCAACAATATCTGCATGCCAAGGTGATTTAGTAGATACTGCAAAAATATATTCATCAGGAAATTTATCCTCTGCAGGTTTATCTTTTTTATCATTCTGAATTCTAGATAAAAAGTTAGCAATTGTAGAATTTTCTCTACAAATAAGCTAGCTCACAGATATCATGTAGAAATTTCACCTACAGATCAAACTGATATATGCAATGTACTAAAGCATAATTCTAGATCTACATCTACCATAAATTTTGCGGAAGCTACTCAACCATGAGAAACATCAAGCATGAACACATATAACTGATAAGAAGGAATCAATCACACATAACACAGAAAAATTTATCTGGGAAAAAGCACCAGCCTAAAACTCCATCTCTGTATTATCAATCAAGTGGAAATCCTCAACAACATACAAAACGAATCAGCTCAAAAGCTATCTTGCTTTCTCTGTACTCTGATGATGAAGCTCATGGAATACCTAGCCCTATATATAAGGGCTACACCTCAGGTCCAAGCTCCTATTCCTTGCGCAATTTTGATTGGGGTCCAATTACAAAGCACATGTAAATTGGCCTGATCATACCTACTGTCACCTCAAGTTCAACTACGCAGTCATAGAAGGAATAATCTTCCTTCCCCATGCAAGGAATACTTACTAGAAATATCCTAGCATCTGATAGTACACTGTCCCACATCTGATCCAACTGGGTGTCTGACAGAACTGACATGCATCAGTTATCCATGAGTGAATACACAATTATCTGAAAATAATAGTTGTCACATGCATGCAAGCATCAACAAACTATATCTCAT
>APFE030760126.1:21574-33107 GCA_000404065.3 Pinus taeda | reverse complement strand
CACAAAGACTTCAAATTTGAATTTCCTTAACTAATTAACTCAACTGAATTAATTAATTAATATTTCCAATTGCTGTTAACACCAAAATTAATTTTACTTCCTATAGATAGACTAGGGACTGCTATAAATAAGAAGGGACCCAGAAATGCTATTTTTAGAACTTTCTATTTTGAGCAGTTTCACCTCTGACCCAATGTGGCCAATGACCTCACTGGCCAAACTACTATTTTTATACATGCTATTTTTAGCACATTCTAAATTTAACATTTTTTGTTGCACATTTTTCAACACTCCCTCTCAACAAGAAAGGCTTTCTCTCGAACCCGATCCTATAACTCTGGAATGCTCTGCATGCAACACATCTACCTGGTTCACTTGCTCCAACAACACTTGGAACAAAAACACTCCCAACTGACCACTTTGTTTGGCTAGGAACATACTCTGATGCTGAAGCTCTACCTGCTGCTGAAAAGTGCTCCCTCTTTGACATTTGCACTAGTGCAACATCTCCATACATCTCGCACCATTGAACACCTCTCTGTGCCACCTAGCACTATGCAAAACACTTGTGCCTCTCGCATTACTGCAACCTACTAGCTATGTGTTGTCCTCGGATTCCCTACACTGTCACTCTCTTTGCCCCTCCATCCGCATCTGTCTCTACCCAATTAGTCAGTTCCTGCTACTCCATATCGGGGCTCATGTAGCAAGGTCTCATCCAAGAGGTTAGGTACCTCAAGGATCCTACCCCTCCTCCTTGGGACGATCACTCTATATCGCCCCACCTCCCACCTGGAGGTATGGCAGCATGTGATCCCTCAGCCCACCTAGCTCAAAGTTTCCCCCTATTGGAGGTCTCTGCATGAGTAGATGTCTCTACTCGATCTCCACTCAACTTCCCCTATTTTGGCTGCTCCACAACCTCCTCAAGTTGTTGCACCAATTGTGGCTCCTCCACAATCGTCTGATACTTCTTCTGGCTTTGCATGTTGAGAGGTAATATACCCTCCCTCTCAACCACCAAGTCTCCATCAGTTGCCTTGCTGCTCAAGGATTTGCATGCATCTTGAACCTCAAGAGCATACAGGTTCTTGACTCGTGAACCAATCTGCTTCACTTGTCTAGTGATGATGTGTCTAAGGAAAACCTTTCCGTCTCTGAAGACTACATCATAACCTCTGTCTTCTAGCATCGCGATTAACACCAAGTTTCTCTTCAGTCCTGGTACATACTTGACATCGGTCAAGGTAAGGTGAGCTCCATGCTCCCTCTGAAGAATAACCGTGCCTACACCTAAGACACTATACTTCTCATCATTACCCATCCCTATGAGTATCTGGAGATCTTTCTCCTCCAAAGTAATGAACAAACTTTTGTCATCGGTCATGTGGAAAGAAGCTCCACTGTCAAGAAACCAACCACTTCCCATCATGGATGAAACCATGCATGCGAAGAGTGTGAAATCCAACTCAAACTGTGAAGCAAGTGCCTCACCTCCAGATCCTTCCTCGGATCCCTTCTTGGACTTCTTCTTTGGGCAATTAGTAGCATAATGGCCCAACTCATGACAACGAAAGCATCTCACTTTTGATTTGTCAACCTTCTTCCCACCATTGGAAGAATTGGATTTGGAAAGAGAAACCTTCTCCTTCCCCTTCTTTTCCTTACTCGCTAAGGCACAATTCTCCTCATCCTCCATGGATGAAGAACCGTCTCTGGTGCTCCGTCCGATCTCCTCCTGCATCAAATCCGACCATAGTCTTTCCCAATCTGGCAGTTTCTCCCTTTCATTAACCAAATCCTAGTAGCTATGCCAGCTCTTAGGAAGGATAAGGAGTGATAGAATCACCATATCATCATCAGCTGTCACGACCCCTACACTTGCAAGCTCATCCCTGCATGTGATGAACTTGGTCAGATACATAGAGATCGTCTCATCCTTTTCACACTTGATCTTCTGAATTTTGTCCTTTAGTGCCAACTTCCTTTGATCATTGCTATTTTGATATAAATATTTCAATGTTTTCCACATTGAAAACAAAGTCTCCTTCCCATGGAGGCTCGGGACAATGTGATCTCGCACTCCCTCCAAGAGAATTCTCCTAGCTCTAGCCACACACTTCTTCCATTCCACCAGTTGAGTAGCATCTATAGGCTTAGGGATTTCTTGATCAATAAAGTCCTTAAGGCCATTATCTTCCAATACTGCCTCCATGCGATCCTTCCAAGCTATATAGTTTGAGCTGCCATCAAGGGCATGCTCAAGCCTCAAACCATAGAATGCCATCGGTGAAATAGATGTGATAAGAACTTGAGATCTATATCCCGAATAATAAACTTCGAAATCCTTCTTGTATATTGTTCTTTCTTGATCACCTGTACTCTGATACCATGTAGAATTTTCTCTACAAATCAACTAGCTCACTGATATCATGTAGAAATTTCACTTGCAGATCAAATTGATATATGCAATGTACTAAATCATAATACTATATCTACATCTACCATATATTTTGCGAAAGCTAATCAACTATGAGCAACATCAAGCATGAACACATATAACTGATAAGAAGGAATCAATCACACATAACACAGAAGAATTTATTCGGGAAAAATCACTAGCCTAAAACCCCATCTTTGTATTATCAATCAAGTGGAAATCCTCAACAACATACAAAAATATTCAGCTCAAAAGCTATCCTACTCTCTCTGTACTATGATGATGAAGCTAATGGGCTACCTAGCCCTGTATATAAAGGTTGCACCTCGGGTCAAAGCTCCTATGTCCTTGCGCAATTTTGATTGGGGTCCAATTACAAAACACATGTAAATTGGCCTAATCATACCTGTTGTCACCTCAGGTCCAACTACGCATTCATAGAAGGAAGACGCTTCCTTCCCCATGCAAGGAATACTTACTAGAAATATCCTAGCATCTGATAGTACAAGGTCCCACATCTGATCTCAACTGAGTCTATGACAAAACTGACATGCATTAGTTATCCATGAGTGAATACATAATTATCTGAAAATAATAGTTGTCACATGCATGCAAGCATCAATAAACTATATCTCATTAATTTAACAACTTGTTAAATTAATCTAATTGAAATTGACTAAATTAAACTAAGTCAACTGATCCTATCAATACAAAACTCATCCTTAATTCCTCAATTAGTGGAGCAAATCAAGGACACATTCCCCAATTAGTGGAGAAATAATTGCATGTTCTCACAAAGACTTCAAGTTTTCTTTTCCTTAACTAATTAACTCATGGAGATTTAATTAATTAATATTCCAAACTACTAGTAAGACCAAATTCGAATTTACTTCCTATAGATAGATCAGGGACTGCTATAAATACAAAGGGACTCAGAAATTCTATTTTTAGAAGATGTTATTTTTAGTAGTTTCACTTCTCACCCAATGTGGCCAAAATGCTCATTGGAAAAACTGCTATTTTTAGAAGTGCTATTTTTAGCAGTTCTGTTTTTAGCACTTCCTAAATTTAGCATTTCTTGTTGCACACTTTTCAACAGCAATTGTATTTTGTTTTCTTGGTCAATCTAGAATGGTGATGTTGAATTCTTGCAACAGTAAGATCCGTCTGGTCATTCTGCTATTAGTGATTGGTTTATTCATTAGATATCTAATGATAGGTTTGTGTGAATGAAAGTTTCATAGCAAGTTGTATAATGTCTGAATTTATTAATGGCATCAACTACAGCTAAAAGCTCCTTCTCAGTTACAATACAATTTATCTTTGTTGGAGTTAAATTTTTACTGGTATAATAGATTGCATGAGGAGTAACGCCTTTTTGTCCTAACAAAACTCCTAAGGCTATGTCTAAAGCATCAGTTGATATATTTCCAATTACGTCCTTTTAAAATAGGTGCTTTAGAGATTTTCTTTTTCAAATTTTCAAAGGCATTTTGACAATCAAGATCTCAATTAAATTCACAATCTTTAGTAAGTCGTTTGAAGAATGGAGATGTAATTTTTGTGAAGTTTTATTGAATATTCTATAGTATCCAGTAAAACCAAGAAAACTCCTAACATCTTGTTGACAAGTTGGCATTGATAATTTAGAAATGACCTCTACTTTAGATGAGTCTACCTTAATTCCATTTCCTAAAATATGGTGACCTAAACAAATTCCTTCATTAAAATTCATAAAACTTGTCTCATGACTTAATGAAAGATTTGTTTCTTTACATCTTACTATAATTTCTTCTAAGTTTTCAAGTGCTTCTTCAAAAGAGTTTCCATAAACTGTGAAATCACCCATATATACTTCCACACAATCATAAATAAGATCAGAGAAAATTCTGAGGACTTCTCTTTGGAATGTTGCCGGAGCATTGCATAATCCAAAAGGAAGTACTCGGTAAGCATAAGTTCCCCATGAATAGGTAAATGTGGTTTTATCTTGATCCTCAGGTGCTACCTAAATTTGATTGTATCCACTAAAACTATCCAAAAATGAAAAATACTTTTCCCTGCTAATGTGTCTAAGACTTGATCTATCAAAGGAAGTAGAAAGTGGTCTTTTAATTTTGCATTATTCAATTCCCTGTAATCGATACATACTCTCCATTTTCCATTTTTCTTAGGAACAATTACTAGGGGTGAAACCCATTGACTGTCTGATATTGGATAGATAAAGTTTACCTTTAGTATTTTTTGTAATTCCTCCTTAACAATTTCTTTCAAATTTGGATTCATTCTTCTTTGTGGCCGTATAACTGGTCTCGCACTCTGTTCAATGTAGATATGATGCATGTAACTTTTAGGATTAATTACTCTCATATCTGTGTGTATTCCCATGCATAAGAAGATGAATGTTTTTGTAAAATTTCTACTAGTTGGTTTTTCTATAATTCTTCCAGGTTTTCATTAATGTTCAAAGTTTTGCCTGAAAAAAATTCTATTGAAGAGTTTCCAAATTTTTCCATAGACAGTAAAGACACTTGTCTAGATGATAAATATTTGATTCGACTACAGTCATAATGTGAGGAGGATTCATTATTTTCCATTAGATTTAAAATTTGGTCCTTCTCACTCACTTGTTCAGTAGTGAAAGCAAGTTGTATATCATCATCATCATCTATCCATTCCTCACTCTCTATTTCTATTTTTTATTTTATTTTATTCTATTTATTTTATTTACTTATTTATTTATTTTTTCAGGTGGATACAATGTAAATTTCTTTGTAGAAATTCCATCTGAGATAAACATGTCACCTGATCTACAATCAATGAAAGCATCAGTCGTAGCTAACCAAGGTCTTCCTAAGATTAATGGATGTCCTCCTAGATTATTCTTGGGTGTTAAAATCATGAAGTTGATAGGATATTTCCAAGAATATAAGGATACATAAACATATTCTAACATACCATTAGGTTTAATTACAAACCTATTTGCTGATTGCAACAATCTTGGTGTGTATTGAAGATTAGGAAGCCTTAGTGAATCCATGACTTGTTTACTCATTATGTTTATGGCTGCTCCTAGATCAATCAGTGTGTTTGGTATTTCAATTGCATTGATGTAAATTTTCACAACGGGGCTCCCTGGATCTAGATATTTTTTTTATTGTATTTTCCCCATCATGATGTCTACAATTTTCCCAACTAATTGAATTCTTTTTGTCTTTTCTTTCTTCCTGATTTTTGGGTTCTCAATTCCTTGATTGCTTTTGCAAAACATGGTATTTCTTTTATAGCTTGCAATAAAATAATTTTTATACAAACATTTCTTAATTCATCAGCATATTATAATCAGGAAATGTGATTTGTTTCTCTACTCGTTCATCACTTTTCAACCATTCAGGAAAAGGTGGTCTAATGGATATTGAGGGTTGTTCTATAATAGGAGTATTATGAGAGTTTATAGGAACATTTTCTATTTGTTTATTTTCTTTATGAGGAAGAGATATTTCTCCTTCTTCAGATTAATTTTTATCTTTTTAAAGAGTTGTTCTTGATTCCCAAATAACAACAGGCGGTTTTCTTTGCAATACTCTACCAGACCTTAATTGAACGTTATTTAGATATAGTGGAGTTATTACATAGGTTTGCCCCTCCATATTGTAAACAGGTTGTGACATTTTATTATTTGGATTTAGAAGTGTTTGAGCAGGTAATTGATTTGATTTTTGTGCAAATGGTTGTGAGAGTTGTGGATTTTGGATTTGGATTTGGACTTGGGGTAATTTATTAGCTTGAGGAATTTGATTAGATTGAGGAATCTGACTAGATTGGGGTAAGAATTGTGGTAGAAATTTATGATAGGATGTTAAATATTGTTGATATTGAGCATAAGCCCCATAAGGATTTTTCCATCCCTGATTCGAAGATTGTGATTGTGGCTGAGCCATGACTGCCAAAATGGATTCCAATTATTTTGTGAAGACTAAGCAAGTTGTTGAGATTTAAAGCCTTGTGGTTGATTTGCTTAAGAGTTTTGCCATGGTCTTTTAGCAATAAAATAAAAATGGGCTACTTGTTCTGGTATCCCTTCATCATTAAATATAGCCTTAAGACTTGGTAGAGAAGGACATTCTTTAGTATCATGGTTATCTACACATATGGCACAAGTTTATATGCTTTTTAGATCTAAATGACATTCTCTAAGAGCATGCTTCTTTCTACATTTGGGACAAAAGATGGATAATGCAACATTTTCAGACTTTTGCTTGTTTTTTATTTTAAGGGTGTTAATTTGTTCACTCAGACTCCCTAAAATATCTATCTTAAAAGTATGAGGCAAAATTCCTAATTCTGCCCTACTAACTGTCCCAGCTGCAGATTTATTGATTCTTGATAAGAGAGGATCCCTAGGACTTTTTTCCAACTCGTGATTTACCCTTTGAGATATGTATACATAGATAACAAATATCTGCAAATGGTAATTGAGAAATATATCCTTTTCCTGTCAAGTTAAGGAGATAAATCCACTCATCTTTGATATATTTGAGTAGGAGGGCTTTCAAAGTTTCCTCATCTAGACCATCCATTTTTTTCCCTTTTAAGATTATAAACAAATCTTTCAACTAAGTCTTCAATATTCCCATCTTCTTTCTGTTCCATTTTGAAGACTTCGTCCCTAATGTTGTGAGTCATACAATAGTCCATATATTTATCTAAGAATGTTTCTTTCATTTGTGTCCATTTCCTTATAGAATTCGTTCCTATAATCATGAACAATTTCAATGCTGAATCCTTTAAGGTAGCATGGAACAGTTTCAATTTCTGAGCATCATGTAGATAATCATATGATCTGTATAATACTTAAAATTCAAAAAGAAATGTTTTTGGGTCTTCACTTCCCTTTCCATGGAAATTAGGAAGAATAGAAGGTGAATATTTTTCATTGTGAGGTTTGTATCTTCATCGAAGATACGAAATCCAATAGGGTCTTGATCTCCCCTACCTCTACCTCCTCCTCTGCCTCTATCTCCACCTCCTCCTCTACCTCTACTTCCTCCAATCCTATTTTTTTTACCATTGACATTGTGTATATATCATCCTCCCTCTTTAGCCATGATAGATTCTTCAGAACTAATATAAGGATATTCTAATTCTTCTGGTTGCTCTATTAATGGATAATCAAGATAAGTTTCTTATTCCACTTCTTCACTGGGAATTTCTAATTCTTCTCCTAGAATTTTTTCACTAGTGGAAGACATAAAAACTACTCTTGTAGTTTGGGATGTAGGATCTTCTTCGATTATAGCCTCAGTGGACGAACTAGGTGAAGTTATGGATTGAATTTCAGATCTTAAGATTTCAAGAAATCTTTGTTGACCTACGAATGGAATTCGAGTTGGAGTGAGTGGTGTGGAACTTCGAAGTCATGGTGCAGTGAGTGGATTTTTGGGAATTAAGCTTCTTCATCATCCTACAAATCTACCTCTAGAGTCTCTTTCCCTACGCATATAATTTTTTTATTTGATTTTTTTTCTTATATTTGTACTTCCCTGCCAATGACACCAAAATGTTTAGTCAATTTAATGTTCTTAAATTGTAAGAATAAATTATCGACCAGGGAAAGTAAACTTATGAAGTACAAGTGCACTGTATGTGCTATAATTCGTTTATGTCGTTAAGGTGATTATGTTATTGTTATCTATATTAATGTCAAAATTTAGAATCAGTGTTGAGATGATGTTATTATCTATACTAAAATGCTATTTCTAACATTTGTTAATTGATTACTCTAAATGATATTTCTAGAATTAGTTCTAATTGAATTGAGTTTTAGAATGACTGAATAATGATTTTACCATTTTTCAATAAATATGTTATGTTAGTTTTCTTTTCAACTTATCAATTGTTTTTGGATTTTATGCTATAGCTAAACAAAGCTAATTATGAAAGCATGAAAAGACATAAAGAAAACCCTATTTTATCAATTTAGAAAATGAAATGTGCTTGAATTCAGATGTTGAGAAAGACTGTCACTCTTATCTTCTGCAAATTTATTTCAATGCAAAAAGAAAAATAGAAACAAGATTACTAAGCTATGAATAAAATGAAATTACTGAGTTATGCTACGTATGAAGCAAATGAAATCACTGAGTTTATGCTAGATATTAAGAAAATGAAATTAATGAAACAGATATCAATCAACTGAACCTAGTCGCTAACTTTATTGAACTTCATTTAAAAAATATTAAAACGGGGCATCCATGAATTAAATATATGAAAAAAAAGAAAATCTAATTGTAGTGAATTAAAGACCTGATCTGTATGTAGGGGCCCTCCACGAGGAATTCAGTTGCCTTAAATCAACAACACATAAAATGTATGAACCAATATATTTGCATTAAACTAAAAAGAGTTCTATAGGATGCTCAAAATTACATATGGTGTCGCACCGTTACATAGAGTTTCCATTGTTTTTATAGAGTTCTAATTAACAATATGATAAATTCAAGCCTACATGACTTCGCTACAATCCTTATCAAAACTAAATCATATCTCTTATTTGTTTATTTTCTATTGAAAAATAAAAACTATGAAATCTCTTGAAACTCGGACTCTACTCTAGCGCGTTGTCTTGCGGTTGAATGTCATGGTTGACTGTGTTGTAGTGCAGATATCCTAATGAATTAGCTCGAGTAAGCAAGAATAAATCCATGAGAGGTATCTAGCCATATACTCCTTTGGTGAGCTGATACACTCGAACCCTGTCAACAATGGAAGTAGTTGCGGATCTGTGGATTAGTTGCAGAATCAAGTAAATTTTGTAGCTGCATGTAAACTTTAATAACACAATAAGGAATATTGACAAAATATGAAAAAGAGGACATATGAATGTTTACCTTATCAAAACCTTCTTTTTATTGCATTTATTTGCATGATAGCGATAGGAGAAAGGAGGTAAATATAGAGAAAAGGGTGTCAAGATAAAGCAGTTCTTGGAATATACACTCAACACTCACTTGTCTTGTGAGTGGAGCTCTTATAGAACTCACACCACTGCCTTGTCTTCTTCTTTGTATTCATGGTGTTGTTCTTTTCTTATGGCTTCAGTGGGTTATCTTGGGTCGCCTCGCCTTGGATTTTCCCTTTTCTCTGCGGTTTGGGGGTGCCTTTCCCTTGCTTTGTATTCATAGATCCAAAGTCTCACTTTTTCTATTTAAAGTTCTACTCAATCTTGACAGTGTATCAGTACGCCATTCCGAGCAAGGAGATGTCTAGGAAATCCATCTCATCCTAGATGTACCTGTGTAGGCAGCTACGGTACTTGAGTACCAAATGTTTCTAAGAATCCTTGATAGCCAATTTCGTGTGAAGGGTATGAAAAAAATTTGTAAATTCTGGCACGTCTTGGTGCCATCCCTGCCACATCATGGTCCACTTTATGTATTTATCCTCATAGCTCTCAACAAGGTAGTACTTCTCCTTGATGGCATCCCAGAATGAGTTCCAAGTGGGTGCAACTGAAAATAGTGAGGGTGTACTTTCATCCTTCTTCTCATAGTAGGTTTCCCACCAGTCCTTGATATGGGGGGTGACTTTGAGAAGTGCAAAAGTAATATTTTCTTAGTTGGGAAAATCATGAATAGAAAAATATCCTTCTAGAGTATTTAAAAATTTATCTATAATGTCTACATTTATTTGACCCTCAAATATAGGGATGCCAAAGTTAAATTGTACCTTAAAGGGTGTGGTTCTTCCAAAGTAGCTATTGGAAGGAGATGCATCACCCTTCAATAGTCACTGAAGGATCTGGGCAAAGTTGTCCATCATCACATTCCTTAGTTTCTTGAGGACTTGTTCGAGCAAGATTTTGAAAGGATCTCCTGCCCCCTCATCTTTCTTCTCTTCTTCCATGGGAGGTCGTTGGGATTTGTGAGGCTAGTCTTACCAAGGTTCAACCATTTTGAGCCCCAACTCTTTATATCCCAACCTCGTTGGGGACATGCAAAGAAAAAAAGAGAAATAGAAGACCCCTCTGATACCACTGATCTGAACTTAAACAAGAACAAATAAAATTACAAATATAACCATAAATTCAGAGATGCAACAAAAATAACACTTCATTTCATTAATATCAAATATTGAAATATGCTTACAAACCAAATGGAAATAAGACTAGCTTGGGCGATGGTGGCTTATCTCTAAGAAGAGATGTGGCAGCTACATGGCTCTGAATTATGTTACAATGAGGCTCGAAGGCCTATTTATTATTGAGAAACAATGAAAAACCATAAATATCCAAAAGCCTAACCCTAGGAGATGAAGAGTGAAAACTATGGGCCCCATTTGGGTAAATTGGTACATCAACTTCGTAGGAACGTAACTTTGGCATACGATCTTCGTTTGATGCACACAATAAGAGTTAATGTGTCTGCTAAGTCATAAGAGTTCCCAACACTATGCTCCTCATCTAATTCATAGGGAGAATCTTTGCAATCTACCATCTTGCTAGTCATTTGATCTCTTCATGCAAGGCATACTATGTCAGCTAAACCAAATCATAAAAAAACCAACATACCTTAGTATAAATCAAGGAGTATATTTCATCTACAAGACTGACCAAATTAGCACAATACATATATAAACATAATTATATCAACATTTAATCATCATCTCAACCATTATCCAGTCATAAATGCATGAGCATATCCACCACACATCATGACCTCATGCATGGAAACTATAACCATATCACTGTATGCATAACAACATATGCATGAAACACACATACACATTACATAAAAACATTGACATGCATATCTAGTGCATGACCGGCATAAACTCATGACAAACACATCCAACAAAAATGCCATTAAATTTTCACATGGAAGCACCACTACAACCATAACCAACACCATGTATACACAACCTGTACATAGACCACAAACATGAGAACACATATGCAACCAACATGAATGTATGACTAAAACATCGCCTGTTACACTGAAATTTGTCACCATGACTATCTGCAGTTAATATGGCTCCATCAATAGTCATATTATCCTCCTTGTCAAGCCTAATACCTCTGCTCTTCATGTCAAA
>APFE030760126.1:0-16369 GCA_000404065.3 Pinus taeda | reverse complement strand
TTGTGAGGGATATGATAGAAAACAAAAAGGTGTTGCTGGTAAAGGTGGACACTTTGAAGAATACTGTAGATGCATTGACAAAATCTGTGAGCTTTGAGAAGTTCTCTTGGTGTAGAGAAACAATGGGCATTTCAGGGCTAGAAAAATTACTAAGCTCTCCTGTGGCACCCTGTGGAAAGAAAACAACAAGTGGGAGATTGTTGGGTTGTGTTATATTCTTTCCACATAGTTAACAAGGGGGTTTGAGGGGTACCCGTAACCCCACTTTATGGGGTTCGGGGCAGCGCCCCGGAAAATTTTGGTTTTTGACCCTATGTTAGGTAGGGCGGACCCACCTATGGTTTTGTGCATGATTTTCGCACATGTTTTTTGGACGCGATGGTTTTCGGTCCATGGTTTTGGACGCGATGGTTTTTCGGTCCATGGTATTGGATGCTTCGGCATGTATAAATATGTATTCTAACATTGAAAGGAACATAATGAAAAATAAAGCTGGTAGTCCCGGTTTTGGGATCCAGTGGGAAATCGTTGTGTATATGTGTTTTATGTGTGATGATCTCGCATTTTTATTTTTCATGTGATTTAGAATTCGTATGCATGTAATTTCTGAACGGGGTTAAAACCTACACTAGTGATGGAACAGGAGGATGGGACATGTGAATTTTTATAACTTAGTGAAGATCAACAAGATAGAGGCAGTTAGGGGTATGCCAAAACACTAAAAAATAGACAGCTCCATATGAAAATCTTGTTATCTTGGTAAGAAGGAAAGGTTTCACTTGAAAATAATGTTGCAATCATTATCTAGACCCCTGAAGGTAGTCCATAGTGACATATGTGTTCCTACAAGGACATAAATCCCAAGAGTAGAGAAGTATTTTATTTTTTCATTGATGGTTTCAATAGAGATGCTTGGATAATGTGGCTCCAAGAAAAGTTTGAAGCTCTAAGAAAATTCAAGGTATTCAAGGTGCATGTTGAAAATAAGTAAGATATGAAAATGAAATCCTTGAGGTTTGATAGAGGAGGATCCTACACTTCAAATTATTTTGAGGAATTTTTCTAATAACATGGCATCAAAAGGAAACATTCAGTTTCCAAGACCCCTTAGTAGAATGGGGAAGTAGAAAGCAAACATAGAATTATTCTGGAAATGTCTAGAGCAATGATGGGTGAAGTGAAGGTTGCAAACACCTCCTGGGGAGAAGAAGATAAATTTGTAGTTTACTTGTCTAATAGAACTCAACTCAAGCCTAATAGAGATAACATTCATTATGATTTGTGGAAAGGAAGGAAAACCTCTATGAAACATCTCAAGGTCTTTGGAAACAAATGCTACATAGAGAAGAATGATAAAAAAATAAGCAAAATTGACTCTTAGGAAAATGAGGTTATCTTTCTTTGTTATTCCTTTAAAAGTAAAAGCTACGAGTGTTGTAACAAGGAAACCAAGATGATAGAAGAGTGCATTGATGTTAGGGTAGATGAATCTTTGCCTCATTCAAAAAAAAACCAAGGAGAATGAAAAATCAGATGAGGAGGATGTGTGCATGTCTAAATATGAATACACCAAAGTGATAGAAAACTAAGAAGAAGAAGAAACTCCTCAAATGCACAAATCACCATCTAGATATATGCAAAAGAAACACCCTAAGAGATAAATAATTGGAGATAGATACCTTTTCGTTCAAATAGAAAAAAAAAAAAATAAAAAAAAATCAAAGGAAGCCATAGATAGGAAAATATTGCTTTTCCTTCCCAAATAGAGCCAAAATGTTCAATCAAGTGAGTGAAGAGAAGTTCTAGATTATGGAAATGAATGAAGAGTTGCATCAGATTTAGAAGAAGAACACTTGGGAACTAGTTCCTAGACCAAAGGATAAGAATTTCATTCATACAAAGTGAGTCTTTAATAAAAAAAGAAATGAAGTGCAAATGATAAGGAACAAAACTAAACTAATCTACAAAGGTTATGATAAAGTAGATGATATATACTTTGGATAAACCTTTTCCCCTATAACAATGTAAAATGGA
This sequence comes from Pinus taeda, assembly GCA_000404065.3. NCBI lineage: Eukaryota > Viridiplantae > Streptophyta > Pinopsida > Pinales > Pinaceae > Pinus > Pinus taeda. The sequence goes on along the minus strand of APFE030760126.1, from coordinate 14,335 downwards.
TTTAAGAGAGGAGAAATGTATAACAACTTATACACTAAGTATCAAAACAATAATTTACTGTGCATTGTTGTGTATGTAGCTGACATTATTTTTGGAAGTGATATAGAGAAAATGGAACATCAATTTGCTGAAGAAATGCAAAAGGAATTCGAAATGTCCATTCTAGGAGAGTTTTCATTCTTTCTTAGGTTTCAAATTTCATAGTCATAAAAAATGTATTTTTATCTCCCAATTCAAATAGTTAAGGAAACCTTTTGAATTTTTTTGGAATAGAAGAATGCAAACCTGTCGGCACACCCATGGTGATTGGTTGTAAATTAAGTAAATAAGATGAGTCCCTTGATGTAAATCAAACCACTAATAGGTCTATGATTGGAATATTGTTGTATTTAGTTGCTTCAAGGACTGATATAATGCACGCAGTTGGTCTGGGAGAAATCCTAAAGAAATCCATGTCAATGCAATAAAAAATATTTTCAAATATTTCTAGGGTAGAATAGAATTTGTTCTTGTGGTATCGAAGAGGTAATGAGTTGAAAATAAAATGTTTTATTGATTCTTTTTAGGCTAGCAACATTGATGATAGGAAGAGTACAAGTGGAGTAGCATTATTTTTAGGAAACTGCCTAGCATCTTGAGTAAGAAAGAAACAAAATTCCATTTTTATATCTACAACTAAATTTGAGTACATAGTTGCAACTAGTTATCGTACTCAAATACTTTGGATAAAGGAAAAACTAAAGGATATCAAAATTGAGTTTGATGATCCAATCCTCATCTTGTGTGATAATACTACTATATTAGCATATTGAAGAACCTAGTTACTCATTCCAAAACTAACACATTCGAATTAAGTATTTTTCCTTGAGAGAACAAGTTGTAGATCATGTTGTGAAACTTGAATATTTGGCCACTAATGAGTATATTGCATAAATTTATACAAAATTTCTTCCTAGGGAACCATTTGAGTACCTTAGGCACAAATTGGGGTTATTTCATCTAAAAAAATATGACTCAATTCATTGGAGGAAAGGTAATTACATAGCTTGTTGAAATATTTGAAGAGTATGATGAAGGAGAAGAATGATGACATGAATTTTTTTATGTTAGTCACATATGTCTATAGGGGGAGAAGTTCCATAGTAGTTCTATATCAGAAAACGGGTCATGGCCTTAGAGAGTGATCTTTTATTCATGTACACACTTTATTATAGTTGTTAAAGGGGGAGAAGAAGTGCCCAAACATTGTGACACATGGAGAAAATCGAAGGGGAAATGTCTAAACAACAATCAACGATGAAAGTGATACATCCATGGGAAAAAGAACCTGATAGGTGTCAGGTGAAATGTTTCCAAGTGTTTTTGCATCAATGCCTTAAAAATATTGTTAATTTTGGCATCAATGATAAAGTGTAGAAATTTAATGTGTAGATTAAAAAATGCTCATGAAATTTGCTAGACCACAAGACTTGAAGCTACTCTACTCATCTACGGAAAGAAAATCATGATTGAGAACACAAATCAATAGCATGCACCAAGATCCAACACACATACACAAATATTTATCTAGGGGAAATCAATATCTTAAAACCCCTTACTATCTGTATTTCATTAATAAGATATTAGAGAAGAAATACAATGCTTGCTCAAGCCTGAGCAACCCCTGCACTAGTATAATCTATCTCTCTGCCTCAAAAATTGGCTCAAGCCAACACTTAGCCAATTTCTCAACCTTCCAAGCTCCTATTCCCTTGTGTTATGTGCTAAGGAATTATCCCCATATCAATTAGGGAAATTACTCATTGAGAATTGTGCAATTCCTTTAGGCCCTTCTTTGATTCAATGCACCACTTGTACAACTTGGAAAATTATACAACTGATAGTACACTTCCCTTGAACTCCAATATCAACTATGTAACTTGAATTCTATGCATGCATAAGTTAATTTAGGCTGATTGATCAGTTTAACTCGATGATAACTCAGTATGAAAAAAGTTACACCTCCTTGAATGAACCTCCACTAGTTCTACTAATAGTGAGAACATGTTACACTGACAATAACTTAAATTAATTGAAACAAATTTCTACAAATTAGCAATCAATCATGTAGAACTGAACTCAAGTGTCTCCAACTCAAATTTACTGAGTTAACTGAGTGAAAATAACCATGTCACCTCAGTTAACTACCTCCAAGTATTTTATTTGATTGAAATGGACATTTATCCTAATTTAATCAAGGAAAATTTAAATTAGGATTTTCTTGCTACATTTTCAACACTCCCTCTTAGAAAGAAAGGGATTATAAGCCACCCTTATCCTACACATGTGGAATGTACTGCATGAAATACTTCTCTCTATTGTTGATGCTACTGCAACATCTACAACTGAGAAGCATCCCAATTTTTTTTTGAATAAATTGTGCCTTGCAACTGTCTACTGGGAAAACTATGTTTTTTTTTATTCTAATACTGAGCCTCCTTATCTGTTGTTGAAATTTCTACACTCTCCTCAATATTTGAGTGACATTGATCCTCCTTCTACTAAATATTGTGGGCCTCCATAGAAAGGTAATGATCCATGAGAGAAGTACACCTCAATGGACCCTACCCAAATTTTTGCAACTCTTGGATTAGCGATCTACATCACTCCACCTCACTCTTGGAGGTATAGCTGCATGTGCTCCCTATACCCATTTGGCTTGAACTCTCCCTCTATTGGACATCTCTTCTTGAGTGGATGTCTCCACTTTGCCTCCTCTCTGCTTCTCCATTTCTGGCTTCTCCACAACTTCCCGAGGCTTCTTCTGAGGTTGCATGTTGAGAGGTCGAACATGCTCCCTCTCAACCACCAAATATCTAGTCTCAGCCTTGCTCCTAAAGGCTTTTCATGCATCTTATACCTCAAGTGCATATAGTTTCTTGACACGAACCCGATCTGCTTCACTTGTACCATGGCGATGTGTCTCGGGAAATACTTCCCTTTTCTAAATATCACATCGTAGACACGATTCTTCTTTAGACTCAGAATAAACATCACATCCTTGGGTCTGAGAGGGGAGCCAGACTCCCTCTAAAAGGTGATAGTATTGATTTTGGTTGAATTGTACCTTCTATCATCTCCAAACTAAATTTTCATATAGATATCTTTCTCATCCAAGTCACTAAAAAATTATTTGTTCCCCATCATGTGGAATGACACACCACTATCTAGATACCACATGCTCCCCATCACTGTGCTCATCATGCATGCAATGAGAGTGAATTTAGTCTCAAACTATGAAGCCAAAGATTAAGCTATTGTTGCTATTTTACGCTCCTTCTTGTTTGCTTTCTTGTATGGACACTTCATGGTATAGTGCCAGATTCATGACAATGAAAGCACTTGATTTTGAACCAGCCTTTCTACTTTTCCTCTTGGCTAGAATGAGCCTGACCTTGGGACTTCTTCCCTTTGGCCTTCTTTCCATTTTTTACTAACGAAAGTTCCTCTTCCTATTCTTTGGAAGAGGTCCCATCTCTAGTATTCTACCTTATTTCTTCCTACACCAAATCAAACAAAAGGTGTTCCCAATTTGTAGCTTCTCCCTCCCATTTACCAAATAGTAGTTGTGCCAACTCTTGGGAAGAATTATAAGTGCTAGGATTACCAGATCATCCTCTTCTATAGTAACACCAACTTGACAAAGCTCATCATGACACTATGTGAACCTGCTCAAGCACTGTGGTATTGTGTCGCCCTTCTGCATCTTGATATTTCAAATATTGTCCTTTAGTGCTAGCTTCCTGTGCTCACTATTGTTCTTGTAAAAATCTATCAAGGCCTGCCACATTGCATATGGAGTCTCTTTATCGTGGATATTTGAGATGATATGATCTCAAATTCCTTCTAATATGATCCTCCTCACCTTTGCTACACACTTCTTCCACTCTGCTAGCTCCTGAGCATTTGATGTTGCAGGCTTCAGGATATCATTATCTATGAATTCCTTTAGCCCATTATATTCCAACATTGCTTCCATCTTGTCCTTCCAAGAAACATAATTGGACTTATCCTCAATGGAATACTCGAGTCTGAGTCCATAGAAAGCCATCCTGCAAGATCTGAAGAATTGATCCTGTAAATTCGATCCATGTGCAAAGAAAACTTCAAATTCTCTTCTCTACTTTGATTCCTACTCTGATACCATGTATAAATTTAATGTGTAGATTCAAAAATACTCATGAAATTTACTAGATCACAAGACTTGAAGCTACTCTACTCATTTACGAAAACCAAATCATGATAGAGAACACAATTATTAACATGCATCAATATTCAACACACATACATAGAGATTTATCTATGGGAAAGAAACTGCTCAAAACCACTTACTATCTATATTGAATTAATTAAAGAATAGAGAAGAAATGCAATTCTTTCTCAAGCCTGAGCAACCCTGCACTAGTGTAATCTATCTCTCTACCTCACAAACTCACTCAAGCCAATACTTAGCCAATTTATTAGCCTTCCAAGCTCCTATTTCCTTACCCTTTTTTAGGAATGAACCCCCTATTAATTAGGGAAATTAATCATTGAGAATATCCCAATTCCTTTAGGCCCTTCTTTGACTGCATGCACCACTTTACAACTTAAAAAATTATACCACTGATAGTACGCTGCCCCCGAACTCCAATCTCAACTGGATAATTCAAATTCTATGCATGCATGAGTTAATTTAGGTTGACTAACTAGTTTAATTGGATGATCATTTCGTGTGAAAAACGTTACACACCCTTGACTAGACCTCCACTAGTTCTACTAATAGTGATAACTAGTTACACTGACAATAACTCAAATTAACTGAAATAGATTGCTACAAATTAGCAATCAATCATGTAGAACTGAACTCAAGTTTCTCCAACTCGAACTTACTAAGTTAACTAAGTGAAAAGACCCATGTTACCTCAATTAACTACCTCCAAATATTTTATTCAATTATAAATTCGAATTTCTCCTAATTTAATCAAGGAAAAATTAAATTAGGATTTTCTTGCTACATTTTCAACATAAAGGGGGGTATTGTTTAGAAAAGTTTTTTCATTGATGTCAAAGGAGTATTAATTGATGTCAAGTAGTGTCAAGCTCAGGGGAAGCTTGTTGGATATTTTCATCAGCGTCACTAATGTCAGGTAATGTGTTGATGGCTTTTGAGTTGTCTAGTGAAGGATCTAATGACCTATCTTTGAAAGAAATTTGTCTATGGGTAACTTGATTAAATGTATATGCAAAATGAATATTTGGATATCCATCATTGAGGTCTTTCCAATGATATATGACACTTAAGAAAAATCCCAAGGCACCAGGAGTTATTCTAGTTAGAAGTTCAGTAAGGTTCATTGTTGTAGAATTCAACATGTTGAAAAGAGGTGTGGGATGGGCATTTGCCTGCTATTTGATTGTTAAATTCATATCACATTGCATAAGATTTGGGCATGGACAGATGAGAGCCACAATTGGCAGAAATTGTGGGATGGTAAATCTCCCATTAACTAAATTATGTCACACCATGCCAAGTTGGAGTTGAGCTCTTGTGAATTTTTGGGCATGAGATGAAAGGCATGGTGACATAATTTAGAGGGTTTGAAAATGATGGAATACAATGTCTAGAATGTGGAAGTTTAACAAAGGATTTTAGTGAAAAAAATAGGTCCCTAGGCCATCTTCTGTAACTGATGGTGTGGAAGAATATGATTGGAGACAAGGATGAATTGGTAGCTAGTTTGATAGACACTTATCATGATGTGATAGGTGACATGTGGCATGACGAGGAAGGTGACATATTCCATGCATATTTGGAACATTCAGGTGCCCAAGTCCCCCTTTGTTAGGTGACACATGGAACCACTCTTCGAGAGACATGTGGTATGGGTGGACAGCGAGAGGACACCTCAACACACCATGCCAAATTTTATTTGACGGGGTTGGCATAGTGGTGCGGTAGAAAAATTTTGAGAGAGAAACAATTTGTTTATGGTTATATCTTCCGGATGCATCACATTTTGTTGTTTTATGCTTTGACGTTTCGAGCCATCCTCCGTGGTTCATCATCAGGATATTAGATTTTTGAATAATTTGTTGTCAACTGACATAAACATTTATGTCATGTCACAGGGTTTTTATGTGAGAATACTTGGTGCAGTGAGTTGATGTGGCATGGAATGGCTAATGAGATTTGATCGATGGAGATTTTAGTTGGAAAACGGAGAATTTCATATAGCACGAATCTGTGCCCCATAACACTTACTGATTAACAAAGGAAATCATTACAAAAGAGAATATTGATTCCCCTCTGTACTTGTGATAGGTGGCTGATAGCTGGTGGTGACTCAACAAAAGGACAATTTGGGCCAACAAAAAAGTGATAGGTGGTAAACAAGTGACGATGACATGGTGCCTTAGGAGTGTGACTTATGGTAGGTGTTTTAGGACTTTTTGGATGGCCAAGTGGGCTAAAGTTGAGTGACATATGGCACCACTTAAAGACCACCATTTGGAAAATTATGACATCAACAGACAATATGGTAGAACATTAGGGTTCAAATTAGAGAATTCTGTTTGTGGTACTTTTCTTGAGTTAATTAGTTTTTAGATTAAGATGGTTTGGGTGCTAATGCACAATTATAGCCCTCAAGCATGCAAAGACAAGGTGGTAAAAGATAAGGGTGTGGAACAAATCAAATTTGGAATTTCAAGTGCCAAAATATGTTAAGAACATAACTAAGTTAAGCATAGATGAAAATCTTGAAATAAATTGTTGAGGTCATGTGAATTAGGTAAGTTAATACCATCAATGGAGATTTTACTAGGGGTAAAATGGGGATTCAATTTCCTATGGAAATTAAAGTGGAACAACCTATAAAAGGTAGATTGTTCAATTGAAATGTTTGTTGATTCAATTACAACTAACAGGCAGAGACATGATGCAAAGTTGTGTAAAAATTTTTAAAGGAAGACCTATAGTTGGTTAAAATATGCAACAAAGAATTAAAGGAGTATGAAGTGAACAAAGAATGTGTGAGTACATTGAAATTTAATGAAGATAAAGTTGTTTTGTTGTGTATGAATGATAATTCAATTGAAGAAGTGAGGTTGTTGAAGAATTGTGTAAGGATACTTAAAGAATTCATAATCAAATACATTGTTAGAGATCTTATTTTGAAAATGTATGAAAAACAGATCTCCATGGCTATAACAGGTTGGTGCCTCTAGAATGTTGGTGATTTTTGGTCTGAGGGAGTTGGGTCCTCCTATGAGCGGGTTCTCATAAATATTTGTGTAACCTAAAGTAGTTTCTTAAGATTTACATCATAACGAATACAAGTTTTGTGGTTTTTCTCTTGGAAGGGTTTCCACATCAAACCATTGCATACAAATAATATGTGTATAATGCTTTGTTGAGTTGTTTATTGCATTTGATTGAGAAATTACTTAAAAAAATATAAAATTTGTAGTATACTAATTCACCTACCCCCTCTTCATATTCCTTGATTCCCGACAATATTACATGAGGAATATACATCACAGGAGAAAGTTGACTTATCATTGGTTGGTTAGACATGCTCAAAGGTAAATGTTTATTAATTCAACATAGTGCAAGCATACAAATATATTAACAATACATGAGGAATTTTATATCCTCCTATGAATAGTATATGTAAGGTGAGCCAATATGACATTGCATTCCACGACCATAGAAATCAAAATGAATGAGCACAAACAAATTGTTTATCACGTCAATCATGAACAAGTAATGGGGAACATAGCCTAGACATTCATTAAATTCATAAAATCCCAAATATAATGAAAATCATGAGTTTAATGATGATCTTTAACATCCAAGAATTTATTAGAATCCAAGAAAGCGCAAGAGCTTATGACAAACACTTGAAAAACATGAACATCATATGCCATAAGTAAAAAATGTAACTGCAAAATACTTGTCTAAGTATTTTAAGATGGTTGGAAACTTTCTTGGAATGGATCCAACTCTACATGCATACATCTATGTCCTTCCCCACTATCTCAAACCCAAATTTGAGCAAATATGACTCAAAATTTAGATCAAAAATGTAATGAGAGGACTTTCTAGATATTCATAAAATCTATAGCTGGCAAAGACATTTTGATTTGGGTCAATGATGAGGATTTAGTATAGAACATAAAATAAATGATACAACATCGAGAATATCACCCAATACTTAAGTGAAGGCTTGTTTTAGAAGGTAAACTCCTTCACGACAAGAAGGCCCTCAAAGAATACAAAATAAGCATAGGCTCCACTCTATCCTTAGTATCGGTTTTACATGGAGGATCTAGACCTGACACTTTAGCCTCCTACAAAGAAGTTATCAAAGGTAGAGAAGAACATGATAAGGCCATAGCCTCAGCTAGTACCTTTCCCATACCTTACATAGTGGATAAGATGGTAAAGCACCCATAAATTGAGATCTTGAACTCATACGTAAAGAAAATCTTCTCATAATTTCATAAAGAAGCCATTATTTGTAGATTTAACATATTTTGGCCCAAACATGAGGACCTATATAGATGGATCTACACAAAATGGAATAAAGAATATGCCATCTAGTTATGCTTGAAGGGTTTCTTCATTGTACACCCTTCCTCAAAAGACAAGTACCATAAAAAATCAGACATAGAAGAGTGGTTATGGGGAATATATATGGTATTCACTACTCATCGGTTTCCTGAAGCTCTGGGGAGTGCACAAGGCACAGGGATTTCATCATACTCGATTAGGGATAATCTCACTATAGTATCAATATATCATATCTTTTCCCTTAAGGCCTTCCCAAGGAGGTGTATTTATACTTCTCCAAACCAGTTTTTTCAGTTGAAAAACAGTTGGGCCACGGGCTATAAGAGGTGAGTAATAGGTAAAACCCATTAATGCTGCTCGAAATTAAGGAAATTTATTATTTTTAAGTGTTTTAAGGCATGTGCATGGCTTGGGTATATGCTTACCAACATGTACACACTTTTATCAGAGGGAAAAGTAGCGTATAGGAAGTTTTACACCGTTTCTTAAGATTTAGACCAAGTTTGGAAGGAAGGGTTTCCCTATGCCATAATGAAGGCATCAGATCTACAAAAAGTGGTAATTGGTGCTATAACAGATGTCCCCTAATATATGAGGTTATAAGGGGTACATGATCGTCGAAATATATTAAGTGTATAGAAGGAATCATGCTGAGAACGAGGAGGAGTTCATCAGAATTCAACCTGCCAAGCCAACAAAAGAGATCAGAAAGAAACTTATGTCTGAGGAGGGCATACTATTGGCTTGTTTGGGCCTGACCTAGGTTCAGAAGAATTACGTAGCTAAACAAATCCCGTGGCTACTGGCCCTTTCGGCAATAGCCCTCAGAGTGCGGATTGAGGTCTCACCCGAGGTAGTAGGGGAGGGTGCTGGAACTAGGTTTCCACACCCTTGGGATGCCTAGATGTGTATTGGAGGGTTCACGCAAAATTTATAACTCCGTGTTGCTTGACCTTCACACTGATTCAGGGCGATTATAATTTTCTTATTCGTGTGGTATTCTATTTGAAGGAAGCAGTTAGAATTATTCAACCAGGTATTTAAGCAAACATTTAATCAACATAATTTATTTGTGCACAAAATGAACCCAGATTTGCTTATATTCATCACATTCGCATTAACTCGATATAGAAAGATAAACCATAAAGACAGATGCGTGATAATATAGAATTATAGAAGAAAACTTTTCTTTATTAACAATCTTCTCCAATACATCCAGATCCACCCTGCGCACTCAGCTGTTGGGATCCGTACACACAGCTGCAGACTTTCTAGGCCTTTGTGCACCCAGCTGCAGAGCCTCTATTTCCTACCTAACCTTCAAATCGTACTTATAGATGCTTTTAGACTATCTTCTTTTAAGAAACCATTACATTTCATGCCAAAATAAACTGCCTTTCCCTCATAGAGCCATGCTCTATTTATACCCTTTCCTGGCCCGCGATCCCTACACGAGCTGACCCTAGTTACATCGTTTTACATTGTTTTTGGGTGGACTACCCTTTGACTCAACCTATTACAATTCATGCTCCACGCGTTCAACGAAGTATTTATCCTAACGTTACCCTAAAATGTCTAGCTTCGTGCCTTGTAATTGTTGCGCGAGGCTTTCGCTACCCAACAATCCCCCAACACAATCATCATGACTCATCCTAAGTCACTGGGCTGGTGCGTCCATCTTTGCATGAAGGTCATTTAACCATGTCTGCGCCATGTCTGTTTCTTCAACAAATTCTGTAGCGGTCCGTTGTACCAGTGCCACTCGGGTCACTGATGTATCTAAGTCTAATGGATTAAATTGCTCAAAATCATAGACTGCCTACATCTATGCTATCTTTCCCTCCATCATTTTAGAAATGGTAAACACTTCATCGAACCATGGTTGAATGCGGTCTTTAAGCTCTGTCTCCTTTTACCGTGCAATGTCCATTTGGGCCTTGAGAGCTTGGGCCTCCCTCATTTAGCTAGCCGTTGTGTGATAGTGACCATTTGTGCATCTCCGCGAGCTATATCATAGGCATGTTGTAGCGCGTGTAGCTCAGATTCGACACACTGAATGGTGGGGTCTTCCTGGAGAGATGTAAGTAGTATAATAGACTGATCCAAATGTCCCGAATATTCTTGGATCACGCTTTGCATGGTTTCCATGCCTTATTGAATTTCCACGCGACAGTGTCCACCATCCGACAGAGGTTGCTGTGCCTGGAGCTAAAGTTCTACAATATGTAGGGCAAGCTCCCCTTGTGCTTTAGTAGTCTCTTCATGGACTATGCAGACTTCCGCGACCATGTGTTGAACCTTTTTCAGAGTTGGAAGATTCTCAGGGATAGCTACCCTTAGAACTGTACGAAAACCTCCTATAACATCTTGTTCGATGTTCCTATAACGGTCGACCCAGACAATGTGCTGATGACTAACCTGTTCTATCTCAGCTTTCTGCTCCCATAAAGTGCGGAGGGCATGACCTTCCCTAATACGGACTTCATTAGTGAGCCCATCCTGTAATTGAAAAAGTAGGCTACTAGATAGGGTGACCAGATCTAAATCCCAACTACTCTCATCACCAGATCTTATAATAGCAGTAGCTAGAAATGTCATAATGTTTGGTGCAGGCGCGCCCATCAGTTGCTCAATCATACCTGCATTGTTGGTGAGGTGCACCTTACCCAGAGACTGTGCCTACAATGTTTCCAACTACTTCCAGATTTCCCCCAACACAGTTGTCTATTCTGTAAGTAGAGCGGGCAATGCAGGGCTTGCTATAAATTTGTTCTCCAACACATTTGTTACTTTGGACTTTTTCCTGACACTTGGCAGGTCCTCCCAACGTGATCATTTGACATGTTCCCCGGGAGCCTGAGTGTCTGTCTCCTATGCTGGTTCCAATTCCTATGCTACCATAGTTTCTTTGTCTGGTAGTTCTGAGAAACCACTTGCTGCAAAGCAAGCTGCTGTTCCCATCATTCTATTTCTACAAGATGTTGGAGTCGTTGCTGTTGTTCCTTCTTCTGCTACTTGGAAATGAGTTGGTTTAGGATGGCCTTGTCTAGAGTGCACCATTTGAGAGGCCATTTTTTCAAAACCCCATAGATTACTTCATCCGTTGCGATGAATGGAAGTGTGGTCCAGGATTGGTCTGGGTTCTTTCACGCCTGGATGTACACATGATGCATGTCAGCTTTAAACTTGGCCATGCTTTGGAAATTGTTGTAGATTGTGGGAGACATGTATGGTCGGCGAGCAATTTGGATCCTTATTTGTTTTTCCATGGAAGTCCAAATGCGTGAATTGCAGAAACCCTTGTCACATCCCTTGTTCCACATAGCACTATAAACCATACTACCTCAGGGGGGTCATCTGTAATGCTAGGGAACTAGCTATTCGAAGGCAGCTTGGTTGTTACCAAAAATATTGATAGAAGCAACCATGCATAATGAAATGTCATACCTTTTTGTTGTGCTTCTTAGCAGTTTGTCAAGAATTCTTTGCATAGGAACTGTGCGCAATTAAACTTCACCCCCTGGAACACTTCCCGACCAACACAATGACAGAAGTGAGTACCTCAACTGCACGACACTTCCTCATGAGTTTTCCCCCAAGGCGCTATGTAGCCACTCAGATGGCACAATCATTGATGCTAGCTATGACATATCCATGCTTTCCTTTCTCCAGCTTGTACCAGATCTTTATGGTTTCGGGGAGGTTGACCTCACTGCTGGTTCCTGCGGCGCTGACCGGGTCATCTCCTTTCAGTGGTAGGTGTGTTATGCAGTGGATTAATTATGATCAGAATCGACTCCTCCAACCATAGGAATCCATCATGTACAAGACAGAGGAGTTGTCAGATCACAAAGACAGTGATAGTCATGTGGTGGTAGTGAGGTAGCCATCAAAGGTTGAGGATCCTAGCCCTCTCTATACCCAGTAGCCACACCCGTGGTAGAAATATGTCTGTGGCCAATTCTGGGAACTTATCACTATCGGCTAGATCCTAATATTCAAATTTGAGGGTTGGAACGTGTCCCAACAACAAGCCTTCAAACCTTATATCATCTGGAAGAAACGGGGTCTGGAGCTCAATTTTCATTCTGTCTAAGTCCTTCGGTATCTTAGTTGACCCTGTCCATAGAGATATATACGGGTGTAATGATGGGATTTCGAATGCATCCACTTCGTCCTCATCAATTTGGTCCAAAAGCTCCTGAAGAGCCTCGTCCTCTTCATCATTGTCTGTCGAAACAACTTTGCCCTTATCGGCTACAACTTGGTTGGTGAGCCATGGTGAGGCTCGGACTGTGCGGGTCTTCTGCTTAGTCTTCTACCTCTGTGGTGTTCATGGGGATTTTGGAACCTGCTGTGCCCAACTCGCACCTGCTAACTCTTCCTGATTCAACTACATCTCTTCGGTGAATCATGCTCGAGTTCTAGCCATAGCACGCATAGGTTGATTTGTGGCTAGATGCATGCTGCTCAATGCTGATGTATAGTGCCAATGTGCTCGTGTACTCCTGCAGTCATAAATTGAGACTGTCACCCTGAACAAATCTGTTTCTTTTGTTCTAGTATCGTACCAACATTCCCTCGATCGATCTTAATGGATCCACCTTGGAACTTTCATCTTAATGACCGGTCGTCTTCTCCTTCCCACTGTACCATCACATCTCAATTATGGGTAGAAGTGCTAATGGTTATCTTTCGACTGGGCTGTGCGGTAGTGAAACTCAGCAACTATTGTTGTGATCGAGAAGATAGAGGGGGGTAGGCAGAACTCATTATGCCAAATCGGCTTCCTGCAGACTTGTTTATAGTCCTTCACCTTATTTCAACTACTTGTGGCACTGAGACTATGGCCTTAATGACTAGTCAGGTGTTCGCAATTTCGGTGCAGATCTGAACCATCCCTGCCACCCCAAGCTGCGAGCATCGTCCAAGTGCTTGGATAGCCAAGGTTTTGTGGCATAACTATGTGTGTTGTCTTGATAGCCATGTCCCACTTCGTTTGTTCCTAGCAGTATTCCGTGAGGATCCAAGTCGTCTTAGGTGAAAAATGGCTAAGCTTATGTAAGTATCATGGCATGATCCCCTCTTGAGTTTAGTCTTGTCTACCATGCTTCGATCTCCTAGTCATGCCCTAAGGCTGCTGTCAGCGTGGTACCAGTAGCTACTTGGATTCTTCTGATTTCTCTTCCATTGCCTAATGTAGATCCATCTAGGTTGCAGTATCTGTAACCTCCAAGAAAATGATGTTGGGATATCGCCATGATGTATGCTATCTCTTGGGCTTTTGTAGACCCCGTGGTCAGCTTCTGGCGCTCCTAGTTGCTGCGGATTGTTCTTCTTAGTTGGTCTAGCTACCAGTGTTAACATGTGATGGTGACCGCCACTCCTTATGTTAAACTTAGCCACTCCTACCTTTTTTCTTGATGTTCGAGTCTTTCAGGATCCAAATACCTTCAGCGTACTGGCTGTTGATTTCTCCAAGACAACTGGTTCTTTTGCGGATGATGCTACGACTCCTACTGCAACCATTATGTTGCAATTCAATGTAGTTACTTTGTGCAGTGAATTTTTCCATTGTTCAACCTCTTTATCTAAATCTAACATGAAATAGGTATCGCGGTCCCATGAGAGTCATCCATACATAGTTGGGTTCACCCTATACCGATCTTGTGCCATGAACTGATAGATACAGTCCAGTTCCCCATCACTGTTGTCGTTGCGCACAGGTTTGGTATAACA
>APFE030760122.1:225350-244366 GCA_000404065.3 Pinus taeda | reverse complement strand
ATAGGGGCACAACAATATTAATAAGGGATACAACTACAATATTAATGGGGGCATCACTAGTATTATAGAGACCTAACAAGGGATATCTACCTAATACTATGGTGAACATGTCTACTGGGCTGTTAGATGAAAGGATGATGATAGACTAGAGCTTGCCAGCTGTGTGTTGCCTCTACTACAAATACTAAGAAGTTAGATTACTTCTAGAAGCCAAATTCACACCAATTCGAACCCAATTTGAAATAAATATTCTCGATATGATCTTAACCAATTTGTATTAATTCTAAATTTATACACCATGTTACAATCAATCTAGTTAATTAGGAGCAGTGTTTCTACTATAAAATGGAGAGTTGTGTATTGATAGGTGGAGCACAAAGAAAATACTACGAACTCAAGATTGAAATCGAGCATGTACATCGCATTTTGGAGAATCGATTTCAACTGCACCCTGAGAGGAATCTAAGCCCAGTGGAATGATCCCTGGAGGGGTACACTAGAGCCCAACATTTAATTGTTTAGCACTTGTGTAATGTGATTTCAGTAGTAGAATGATTCTGCAGTTAATTTACATTTACAAACTATTTTGAATTTTTGAAGATGGTGTTCTGATTTAGCTTTTTTATAGGAAGATTGAGTTGGGTGGTTGCAGCCATCAGCCAGTTCGTTACTAAATTGCTTAGGATTTATTTATTTCACTGTGTTTGGTTTCATGTGTAAGTGATTTAAATTCTGATTCTGCAATTTCGTTTTTTTTTTTTTTTTAGATCTCCTTTATGTTTTGATATTTAATTATGCAAGTTTGATTCATGAATTCAGTGATTTCATTATTCTATAATTTATTTCTGAGTATATTTAGTTAGCAAACATTTATTTTATTTGTGTTCTACATTTCCACTATTTGTTGTGTTCAATTCATTATCTAACAAAATAGATTTTCAATTGCAGGGATTTATAATGGAGATAATAATTATGATATGATCATTGGAAACTTTGATTTAATTAATTAATATTATTTTGGCATTCATAAGCAATTTTAATTCTGGTATATTAAATGTTCATCATTATAATTTAATGCCAGAATTAGCATGAGGAGACTTTCAGATCAAGTTCATGAATTGTCTAGCAAAACTCTTTGAGAATATCTCCGGTCAACAAACTTAAATGTCTTAAATTGAACATTGCAATTCATTTCTAGTAGTAAGAAGAATTTAATGATTTTTCTTAACTACAAATTTTAAAATAGTTGAAATTGAATTTGTTTCATGCTTTCATATTTGTAGTATAGTTGTAGTCTTTTAAGAAACTTTGCATTCTTTATTTGTTGCAATGTGTTTACTTCGTAATGGTTTTTCTTGAATGATTTCCTTTTCAAATTGTTTGTAGGATTTCAATTTTAAAAATCCCTGAGGTCATATTCTAACATATATTGTGCTATGTCTCTAAATCTTACAATCCTGAATTGACAATTTAAATGTTGGCGTAACTATCTCATTTATACCTCCCAACATTTTTGCATCATTGCATGGGAGGCGTTGTAGGATAAGGCCTTATGATTTGTTATTCTTTATTTTCACAATTGAATATTTATATTAATGAGATTCCCCTTTCTTGCTGAAGGATATTGGACGGTATTACCAAAAAGCTCACAGGGTATATTTTCCTTACTGCAAAGTGTGGTTATTTTCTTTACTGCAGTTGAGATTAATTGATTTATTTTTCCCACTTTTACCATCGCAGGGCAACTAGAGGTCAGAGATGAGGGTAATACGTGAGTGAAGAGCCATGCATCCACCTTTGTTTGGGTCACTCCAAAGTTTGGTTGTCTACGTAAATGAAGATTTTCAAGTTTGGTGCTAACAAGACTTTCTAGCTAGCATGAAAATTTCAGGAAGTGTGATGCTATTCCAAGAATTATCTCAAATTATAGCAGAAGTTGGGGTCTATGCTTCATAGAAATATCACATTTTAGCATCGATTAGAGAAAGGTTTATTCCTCTATAAGAGAAGATTCATGAAGATCCGAAATATCTTCGTAAGGAGACCGAGAGGTTGTGCATCATGTTTGATGAGGAGAAGCCATTAGAAGTAGAACATCTATCTAATATGGCCTGCACTTTAGAGGATAAGCAAGGAAATGTGGAGGATCTTCACAATGCATTGGATGTTCCCCATGAATCAAGTAACCAAGAGTATATGGATCCCAAAGAACCTTGGTTCCAAATGACTGTCAGTATCCACAATTTGTAGCATCACATCAGTTAGTCTAGCTCATATCTCATGTTCTAGTATTTTCTTGTATATACTTTTCAAATTTGAACATGAGTAGGATTATCCTTTTATTGCACACATGGATGCATTGGAAGTACTCCTATACTTAAAATGGAGTCTTCCTCTTCTTAGGGTAGAGTAGGGTAGAAGAATAAATTAATAAACTTGTTATAATAACGCTATTAGGGTTTTGAATTTCAAAGAATTGCACTAAAACAATTTTTTATTAGTTGTTAAAACACACATCTGTGACAAATCTTGTTGAGTATGATTCACGCTAATACGTCATGATTCTGCGAAAGTAACCATGATTAATTACTTCAATGAGTTGTCATCTAAGATAGATATTTTTCCAGTTTCCCTTAGAAGGTACTAAAAGAGAGCCCCCTATGGTGGACCACTCTTGTAAATTATCATAATGAGTTGTTCATGAGAACACTAGAATTATTAACTCAAAGAATATTTCAACCATTATCTGGGATATTTTTAATAAGTATTTATGGTAGAGGAAATAGCCAGTAATGATTAGTCATTAAAAGCTTTTCACGCCATCTCGTACTCTTAAGGAGTAGATTTGTCTCCCCTCTTATTAAGTAACCTTTAAGGTTAATCATAATCAAAGTTTACAAAATATTTAGGAGAGGTTAGGAGGTCTCGTGATGAGTCGACCTACCATGATCATGAGAAATAACATGCATGCCATTACTGCTGCTGGTGACCAAGCCAGAGTAATGGCTTCTAGCTAGAAAGATGGAAGATAGGAGGTCTCATCACGAGCCGGCTTGTTCATCCATGATACTTCTTGTGAGTGGAACTTCCATCATCTGGTTACCAAGCCAGGATAGTGGCCTTCATCTAAAAGTCAAATAACCTAACTTTGAATCTATATCTAGTAAGTGGGACATAGGCATTTCATTGGGTTAAAAGACATCCATGTTGAGGTTATAGACACCTATCAGTAGCAGGGCCATGTCTGTGGTATTAAAGTTAATTTTCGTACTAAGATTTACTCAGTTATCCTTTTCTTTCCCTGAAACTCGTTATTTTAATTCTTGGACAATGGTTTTAAGACGATTTGAACATGATGCTTTGAGTTCTACTTTTCAAAAGTCAAGAATCTTTAATGATGTGGTATCATTAGTGAAGGTAATTCGTTGTACTGATTAAGGAGAAATTTAGTTTTGCATCTAGATGACGATGAAATTTAGAATGTTCAATAAAGAGGTTGTTGATTGGTCCAGGAAAGTGTCATAAGGCTCAATTTTTATTTCCCTTTTTCTGGTATCACAACCCACTCTAATTTTCATGGTAATTAGAGTGATGAATTACTCAATGATGACTACTCACAAGGTGTTGATTGAAAACCATGTGCATTGATTGTGGTTGCCTCTAAATACGTGCTACATAGTCTAGGTATAACATTGCTATAGTAAAAGAAGGAATATTGCGGTAGTCTTCTTGAAATTGCACCTTTTCAGCAAAAAATTGATTGCTATCATAAGACTGTGGGTAGAAGAAAAACAGAGATTTCATTTGAGACAAGACAACAGGTATGTGCAATACTCTTTCTCCATAATGTCTTATTTTTGTACCTGGTCTTGTTTTATCATTCCTACTTTCGATAAGAGTTGTAATATGGTTTTAGTGGGTATTGTAATAATTATTTTGTAGGCTAATGAGTGCTTTAAAATAGCAGGCATCTTCATATTTACTTGCTAAAATTTTTGTTGACACTCTTATCGAAAGCATAGTTTGATATTTAAACATTTTCCCTACCTTCTTTCATGATTTCCTCATTTAATGGTTTGGCTTGCACGAGGACGTCCAAGAAGAGCAGTGTGCGGGGATGTTTAGCTACCTTTTTATCTAGATTTTTACAATTTTTTTCAAATAATTCTATGCTTGTGACTAGTGCTTTTAATCATTATTATCTTATTAAGTTGATAGTTAGAGGCATTCAGAAGAAATAGCTATTAAATTATGAATTATTCTTGTTAGTTAATTTGAAGAATGTTTTTTGTAAATGTCAATAATAATATACCTTCTTGGTGGCAGATGAATAAGACATGTACTAACAGTTTTCATAACAACAATGCAGGAATGCTTCGTAAAACACATTTGAGTACGGACTCATCTCATGAACATAAGAAGTAGCTTGAATTCAATGACAAAGATTAAGAACTACATCCCGCACCTTTTACTGAGCCTCAAGATGAAATTGTGCACAGAGGTTGCTGAAAAACACCCACGCAATGTCACTTTTATGTTAATGGCCCTCATTGGTGAATTGTCATAATCGTTGCCAAGGAATCTTGGAAAGAAATTGTACCAAAAAATTTGTTGTATCAATGATTGATCCTAATGTAACAATTTCCAAGAAATGCATTTTTTTCCCTAATGAATTTTCCACTAGAACTACTTGTACATGACTATGGTGTGAGGAATTATTGTGGCAACATATTCCCAGATGATCTAGTTAAAAATCAATGGCTTTAGAGAAATATTATTACCCCAACAGCAAAGGAAACAGATCAATATTTTTTTACTTATTCTGAATTTGTGCCCATATCTACACCTCTCCTTCAGTGGTTGATCTAGATGGTGATGGTTATTTGGACATTCTTGTTGGAACTTCATTTGGCTTCTTTTATGTTTTAGACCACCATGGAAAAACAAGGGAAGGCATATCTCTTTAATACTATGGTGAACATGTCTACTGGGCTATTAGAGGAAAGGATGATGATGGACTGGAGCTCGCCAGCTGTGTGTTGCCTCTGCCAGCAGTACAATGAAGTTAAATTACTTCTAGAAGGCAGATTCGCATCAATTCGAACTCAATTTGAAATAAATCTTTTTGATGTGATCTTAACAAATTTGTATTAATTTTAAATTTATACACCATGTAACAATCAGTCTGGTTAATTAAGAGAAGCACTACTGCTATAAAATGGAGATTTGTGTACTGATAGGGGGATCATAGAGAAAAGACTATAGGTTGGAGATTGAAATTGAGCATGTACATCTCATTCTAGAGAATTGTTTTCAACTGCGCCATGAGATGAATCTGAGCCCAGTGAAATGATCCTTGGAGGGGACCACTGGAGCCCAACATTTAATTTTATAGCTTTTGTGTAATGTGATTTTAGTAGCAGTATGATTCCGCACTTAATTTACATTTACGGTCTATTTGGAATTTCTGAAGATGGTGGTTTGATTTATTTCTTTTACATGAAGATCAAGCTGGGTGGTTGGGCCCATCAGCCAACTCGTTACTAAATTTCTTAGGATTTATTTATTTCACTGCATTTTATTTCATGTTAGTGTGATTTATTTTACTGCATTTGATTTCATGCATGAGTGATTTAAATTTTGATTCTGCAATTTTGTTTCTTTGTTTTGATATTTAATTATGCAGGTTTGATTCATGAATTTAGTGATGTCATTATTCTTGAATTTATTTCTAAGTATATTTAGTTAGCAAGCATTTATTTTATTTCTATTTCTCATTTCCACTATATGATGTGTTCAATTCATTGTCTAATGAAATACATTTTCAATTGCAGGGATTTATAATGGAGATAATAATTATGGTATGATCATTGGAAACTCTGATTTAATTAATTATTATTATTTCGGCATTCATAAGATTTTTTAATCTTTGGATTTAAAATATTCATCATTATAATTTAGGCCAGAATTAGCATGAGGAGACATTTAGTTCAAGCATATGAACTGTCCAACAAAACACTTTGAGAATATTTCCGATCCAAAATTAAATTTCTTAAATTAAACACTGGAATTCCTTTCCAGTAGAAAGAAGCATTTAATGATTTTTCTTAACTACAGATTTTAAAAAAGTTGACATTGAATTTGTTTCATAGTTTCATATTTTTTCTATAGTTGTAGTATTTTAAGAAGCTTTGCATTCTTTATTTGCTGTATAGTGTTTACTTCAGAATGTCTTTTCTTCAAGGATTTCCTTTTCGAATTCTTTTTAGAATTTTTATTTCACAAATCACTGAGGTTGTATTTTGGCATATATTATGCTACTTCTCTAAGTCTTATGACCTAAGATTGAAAATTTAAGTGTTGATGTAAATCTCACATTTATACCTCCCAATAGAGGTCATAGCATGCATCGTTGATATGGCCTTGAATTGATGACTAGACCCTAGTTAGAGTGATGTTTATGTGTTGATACATTTAATTGTGTATGTCTATATGTTGTTATGATTGTGTTATACATGCATCACACTAATTTAGTGATCTTGTAGACAAGGTATTCTCCCCAAGTTATACGAAGATACGTTAGTTTATTGTGATTTGGTTTATCTGACATATTATGCATTATAGGAAGAAATATCAACTGGATAGCAAGATGGTTGACTACAAAGACACTCCCTATGAATCCGAAGAGTAGTATGGTGTTGGGAATCCTTCTGATTTGGTATTGACTCTAAGAAGCTTAAAGGAAAAGATGAGGAGTTGTTCGGAAGATAATGATTGGATCATATAGGCAGAAGAGAAGCAAGCAGAGGCTAAAGCTATACTTATTCAAAGTTTGTCAAACTTGCAATGACAAGAACCACTTTAGATCAACCATTGTTATAGACATATTTGGGAACTGAAACCCCAATCACATATGTCCATAAAAAAAGGGCTTCTAAGTCCCTAAAAGTGTTGTTTCATACCCTAAAGGGGCAAGGTCAGCTGATTACATCATCTCCCAGAAGTTCTCCATGAAAAACTGCTCTGAACAGGTCAAAACTGGACCATATAGACTGCTCAGTGCTAAGCGTGCGATGCATCTCACTTGCCACATGCAAAAAGTGCGATGCATACTGAAAATCCCTTCTGTGGGGTGCAATGAGTGAGAGAAAACAAATGGCAGAAGAAGTTGGCTAGGTGGAAACCTAGAGAATCTTCTAGAAACTGCCCATTTGACACATGCCTCTCTGAATTCACCCAGGGATGAGTAAGAGATCATGAATCTCCAAGTGGAACCAAGAACTATCAAAGAGAGGACACTAATCAAAATCCCAGAAGCTGACTCACCCACCTACAAAAATCTATATATGGATCCCTCATCCTAGAGATCCAGGGACTAGAATCTTGTATTTTGTAAGGAAGTGTTGTTGCTTTCTTTGAGGAACATCATAGTGTTGGGTGATCTAAGCTTTTCATGAGGTGAAGAAGGGCTTTCATGCTGGGAGGATGACACTGGGTTAGATCAATGGGTTGTAATCCTCTCTTCTACTCTTTCTATCAATAAATCTATTTGAGTTTTCCTCCACATTCTTGTATGTCTGAGTTGATATATGCATTGGCATGGTCAATATATATCTGACCCTATATTGCTTATGATTATAGATCTCTATGCTTTGATGGTATTATGCTGCTTTGACTCTACAGGTGTTCTTTGAAGCGGGACAAGCAAAGAAGGAGTGGTAAAGATCTGTCAAAGGGGAGAGGAAACAAGCAAGGAGCCAAGCGAAAGATTTAGGTTGGTACTCTTTGCTTCTCTCCCATCTACTTCTCATAAAGGAAAACACAAGTGACTTTAGTTTGTTTGTTTCTAAGATAGCTACCCATCTTATTGGGACTAGCAGCTTTGAATGATCACTAGATTTCCTGATAACAAAATGGCGACTCCACTGGGGAGAGAATAGCTTGTTTGCTTGTCTATATTTGTTTTCTTTATAAACTATAGACGGAGCCTGAATTTAAGCTAGCTAGCCTTCAAACCACATTTGCTATGCAAGTGCAAAGTAGATCAATGTTGATTCAGTCCATCTCTGTGTTTTCTTTATAAACTAAACAATTGATTTGAAAACATCCTAATTGCCCTAGTGGTGCCTCATGTAACCTCATTAGATCACCCCCTATGCTTTTTATTTACTGACTATCATTAGCTCAGTCTAAATCCCTAAACGAAGCTGCAAATTGTGACCAAAAACCAAGTTAAAGTCTCATCCCTGGACCATCGCACTATCTCCTTTTGATAGTCTGGATGCATTGTACCTCTCGTGTGCAGTAGGTGAGATGCATCCCTGTTTCCCTGTGTTACACGTGTGATGATCAGATAAGACTGTTTCTGCCTCCAGATTTTGGTTTTTTCTTCACTCTCTTTAGCTTTATTCAAGATTTTTGTTGTCTATGATTAGTATATCACTATTGAAACTCCCTTCCTTTGCATTATGTAGCCTCCATTGTACAAAGAATTGTGAATTTTTTTTATGTATTTTTTTCCATTTATAGTTTTCCTTTACAAAGAAGTAGCTTAATCGAACTGTCGTCTTTTGATTTGGAAGTGTCGCAAGTGTCATTTTCAGTCAAAGAAAAGAATCCTACTCTTATTGATGGTTGATTACACTATTACTCTTGTATTTGATTTGAATTAATAGTATTTCAAGTGTCGAAATCAGTTTTCAAATTGAAGTTGAAAGTGTCATCTTAGCCTTCTTTTCGTTTTTTAAATTTGAAATCACAAAGTGTCATCTTAGCCTTCCTTTCGTTTTTTGAATTCGAAATCACAAAGTAGTCTTCCTTTCGTTTTTGAATTCGAAATCGTAAAGTATCGTCTTAGTATTCCTTTCATTTTTTGAATTTGAAATCGCAAAGTGTCATCTTCGTCTTCCTTTCATATTTTGAAGAGAAAATTGTTAGTATTGTCGCTTTGAAAGAAAAGATAATTCAGATTTGTACTTAGCATTCTTTTCGTCATTCACACATTAAGAAAGCAGAAAACAAATACATGCATGTGCATTTGCATTTAGACTAATTGTTGATTTTGATTTAGGACAGTGCATCTAGTGTGTGCCACGAGGATATGTTGAAAGAATCTCGCTTCTCTTTCCTTAGTAGCTAGGATTTTCATTACAGAAAATAAGAGTAAATGACTATTTATCATTTTAGATTGGATATTTAGGAATTGTATATCTACATCACGCGGTGAACCTTAAAGGAAAACTTCTTAAGAAAGATCAACTGTAAAAAAAATTCAATGAACATAAAGATGCTATGGAACCTAACACACAACATTTAGGAGTCTAGGCTAGAGATGTATTCCAGTGTCGTAAAGCCTGGTAACTATCGCTTTCATCGTAGGTTGGGTGATTCCTCCTCTTTGAGATGACAAGTGTTAGTATGGACTTGTGCTCCCACGTACTGTCGAGTATATATTGGGAGACCACAATAGGCTATATCCTTTATCCTTAGGAAGCTGTGTCTTCTACCCTATTGATCACAATGCACTGAACACAGCATTCGGGAAGATTGAGTGCCATACTGTAAAAAGTATTCTACAGTTTTGTGATTGCTATGGTAATCCCTCTGTCTAGACTTCCAGAGTAGTCTCTTTCATTCCTTTTTAGACTCCTTAAAAGAAAAGGTCCATCTGAGCACTTGTCACTTCAAGCTTATTAAAAATCGAAGGTGACTAGAGTCATCTTTAACTTTTTCTCGACTTGTAAAAACTGAAAAAGCAAGTTGTGTCAAAGCATGATAAATTTTGTTTTAATCGGAATAATGTCATTGTTCCCTCATTGATCTTAGGTTGAGAAAATGGAGTCCACCAACCAAGGATTTCCCCTTGGGGGAAATAGTAGTCCTTTCTCCTCTTAGGGGGATGTCGGTGCACCTCATATGGCCACATTGTCCCTTCGAGGACTAACAATTGGCCTGCTGGTATGGCTCTTCTCGACCTCTATCATTCAAAGCACCGTGATTCCTGAGAAATCAAATTAGCAACTAGATGATACTAGAGTTACCCCCCAACCTTCTATTTCATTCATTTCTCCCTCTCCTTCTTCCTCTTCGCTTGGTAAATTTGGTAAAACTAAAAATCAAGTAGCTGAGAAGAAGAAGAAAGGGAAGGAGAAGAAGAAGAAGGAGCCAATGGGAAAAAGGGGCAACCATACATCATCTAGCGAAAATCCACACATTAAACTATCCAAACCTAAATCTTCATGTGTCATTTGCAAAGGGGACCACTATCATCGAGATTGTCCTTGCATCCCACAGCTTAAGGGACTTGTTTCCTCGCTTGCACAATCTGGTGTCCTCGACCTTTGATGATCATGTTGAACGTCAACTAGTGAAAACGAAGTCAATAGATAGAAAGGAAGATATAAATTTCCTTGTAGACTGTGTGAAGGCGATCATGCCATCCACTGTTGTCCCTTCCTAGACGAAGCTAAAAGAGTCTTGGATAACCGTCCTACTCCATCACTACGACTTCCTCCTGGATACAAGAAACTCTTGCCGAGTCCATCACTAGTTGAAAATCTGACTGGCACACCTATGTGGTTGGTCGAAGCATCTATCATTGAGGATAAACCCTCTAAGTCCACACTAGACCAAAGTCAACAGGTCGAGATGGTAGTCGACCCAGTCTTGTCTTCAGAAGGTCCAGCTTCAGATGATACAGTCACCAAGGAGAATGAGAATGACACTGTTCAAATTCTCTTCATAAACATAGACTCTGATGAACATGTGGGCAATCTACCCATTCCTTTACCATATGAAGGAAGTTCGTTGGAGACGTATCCGACCATTTATTCAGTCCCACCTCCAAGCAACATAGTCATCTCTTTTGATTGGAATCTACTAGGCAGACCCTCTCTACCATCTAATGTACCATTCCAAATCATAGTAAAATATTACAAAATGGTCATGGTCGGTACCAGTGATCAAATTTCAAGGGCAGGTCTTAATTTCATTTAGAAGGGCATACATCTTGGTCACACTTCTATAATGAAAAGCATAAAAAAAAAGCAATTCAATTGAAAATAGTAAATTATTTTCAAATTTATTTTTATTTTTTCACAAACAAAAAGATACTACTATGTCAAAGGCTGCATTAGTAAATTAATTACTCTTACACATGTGGTAGAGAAATGTAACCACATAAGATCAGATTGTGCAGGCCTTGAACTCAGCCACAATTGAACCAACTATAGGGACAAAATCATAGTTGGGAAACTGCATATGAGTACAAAAAATAAATATATATACATAATTACATCTTAATGAAATTGAAATAAAAATAAAAATATGAAGAAATAAAAATACTTATATTAAAAGTATATGGAAGGTCTCATTTATAAAATTAAAAATAAATTCTAGCTTATATAGGAAGTATTAGTGTAATTCTAGCTTATAAACTTCAAATTTGACCAAACCATGATTCTATTGTCTATTAAAACTCTTTTGGAAAGTTGACACTTCCAATATTTACACATCTCAAATGATTGGAACTATAGTCCCTATACTTGGCCGCAAAATTGATCTAAGATAGCTTTTTCTTTCAATTATAAAACTTTGACAGTTGTGAGCTTAACATATCTTGTGCAATATCCTGCAATGATTGCATTCAATATGTGTTAGAAAAAATTCACATACAAACTTGAAAAATATGGTTATGCTTTCATTTACAAAAGGCAAATGGTATAAAACTAAAAAAATTCACTTACCAAAATGGTTCATTCAAGTGCCCGATAGAGTAAGACAATGATGGTAATAAATACTGAAACTTACTAGTTCTTTCAATCTATTTTCATAATGGAAGAGGTTTTCAAGTTTTCATCTCTTTCCACTCATCATAAATAGCATTCCAATCTACCTCATTTAAAGCATGAGGTGCACTCAGAGAGATAAACATTAACATATCCAATGTTTTTAAAGAAAGTCTTGACCTATCCTCATTTTTTATCTGATTTAATTTTGAAAAACCTCTTTCACAAACTGTTGTACTAGCCGGAATAACAAGAATTCTTTGCCATAGCTGCATTAAGCATGGAAATCCTTCAAACCATTCAATTTCACCTCCACATAGATCCCATGATCCAAACTTATGCTTTTTTGGGTAAGATTTATACATAGTACATATAAATTCATCCATTTCACCCATACATTTAATGTTGTCCACAACAAGCAAGCCTCCAGCACTAAATTTTTCACATAAACATGTCAACCATCTTCTTGTTTGAGAGTCTTTGTCATCCATATCCTCATAATAATTACGAGGACTAAAAAACTTAGCTGCATTAAAAATAGGTAAATCTCTGAACCTTGCATTTAGAGAGTCAATCACCTTCATTACAAAAGCCTTTCCCAGCATAATGCAGTCATCTAGTGTCCCTGATCTTTGTGACTTTGGCAAACTCTCAAACCTCAATTCGTGTACATGTACTATACCTGCGCAATCAGCAAACTCAAGAGTTCCTTGTTGTGTTTTATTTAAGAAGGATGATGTATGCATCGCACCTGCCCCAAATGTGCTTCTTAGAAATCGCTTATGAAGAAAGCTAATAGTGATATCCAAAGTTGTTCCAATAGATGTAATGTCAACATGATCCTCTTGAAACTTTTGATTCGGCTTATTTAATTCAATAAGCACATCTGCAAGTAAGTGGATGCAAAATTGAACTTGAAATATTGTAGCCATCTCATACATTTTTTTCTCCACTAACTCCCAGTCCCTTAACAAAGCAGGCATGAGCTTAACGAGTCTTTCCATGTCTTTTCCTATAGAAAGCCATCTAATATGATGAATTTGTAACACTTCTAGCCTTGTGATTTGAAATGAATCCATTAGCTCTTTCAATCCTCCATGTCTTTTAGTAGAATTCTCTAACCATGAAAGATCTTGTTTGCAAACTTATCAATAGCTTGCAACTCTTCAAAATAAGATGAAGCATCATTAGCTGCTAATGCTTCTCGATGAGCTATACAATGGATATCTACTAAATGAGTGGCATGTCGATGAAGCTTAGTAGATAAAGCTTCATGAATACCCCTCATGGATGATGCTCCATCAGATCCAAATCCAACTAACTTTGTCATGGATAGACTCATGTCTGCTAAAAGAGATGTCATAGCATCATACATAGACTATGATGATCCATCCCTAATTTGTAGCAATTGTATGAATTTTGTAGCACATGGACCTCTTCCTTCATTGGTCAAATATGTAATATAAATAATCAAATGTTGCACCCTAGTCCGATCAGTGCTTTCATCAACTAAAAGTGAGTAATATGGACTTTGGAAAATCTCATCTTTTAATATTTTCCAATATACCTCCTTAGCAGCTTCTAGAAAGCCTTTTCCAGATGTTGTATTTGTATATGCTGAGTATTCATCTGTTAGAGGCATGTGAGGAGTGTTTTTATACCTATTCAAGTCACAAATTGGCTTATATACTTCCAAAGGTAAATCATGTATTGCAACAAAATACATGTTCTCAATAACTGATATAATTCTCTCTTTCTGAGCATCAGCCATTAGTTCTACATGTTTTGTAATTGGAAGAGTACTCTGTTTACTTTCTCCCTCTACAAGTTCCAAAGCAAATTTATGAGCCTCTGATGTTGCATGGATGTTTAAAGCACTAAATTGAAGGGTTGTGCTTCCATCTTTAGCAAATGGAGTTTCCTCTTAAGTTTTACACACCATGAACATTTTATTCTTTCAACACCATTAAAATCTTTTACAGCATAAGCCCATGGAAATATCAACTTCCATTTGGACTTGAATGTTCTTTTGTACCTCTTGGATGTTGGTTCCTCTTCAAGAAGTTCTGCACTATCTTATTCATGGTCCTCATCCACATGATCATATACTTCATTTTCAGAAATATGCGGATGATTAGAACATTGAGAGATACCAAATGCATCGGAAAGTGAAATTTGTTTCAGATCCTTTTTGGGGCGACCAAGAGGTGGCATTTTATACCTATAATCAACAAAACAAGAAATATAAAAATATAAATTAATATAAACATACATAATATTATTTGAAAATAAGACAATAGACAACAAAATTCATATGAAAACTAATGAAAAGAAACAAATAGACCTCACACAGGTCTGTTGATCATTGAAAATTAAAATTAACATTGATCTTCATGGAAGGTTATGCACATTGTTATCACCAAAATGAAATTTCTTCTATAACAAGGAATATCTCAAATCGTTTTTTAGTAATTGTAATGTAGAAGGCATCACGATTCACAAGGACAACAATCACAAAAAAGGGGATGCACAAAGCACACCAGCAGTTGGCAATTCGAGTGGGGCAAGTCTATGCAGCATGTGTCATGTATGGATACTTCTTGAGAAGAGTTCACAAACACTTCCAAGTAGAGAAGAGCATTAAGATGCTTCCTTTCATCTCAAATGAAGAAAGTGATTCTCAGCAGTTGAATCACCCAGAATTAGAAGATAGAAATTAGCAAGAAAATTCAGCTGTACAAGGTGGTGTGGCTAGATAATAAATAATGAATAAAAATCACACACGATTATCTCCCAAGACTGTTAACACCAAATGATTAGGATAGCCATGAATATTAACATGCATGGTTCCATGATTGTTATTTATGTTAACAACTACATATGGTTGATAGTGGAGGTGGGCAACTAGAAGTCCAAATTTCAATGCTCAACAACTGTACATTTCAATGTTATGGTTCTAATTACATCACACATAAAATTATAGACATGCATGTGTGTACATTTCAATATTATGGTTCTAATTACATCTCAAATAAATTACAAACATGAGAGAGTGAGCATTTCAATTGTTTCAAATACCCTTATTGTGTGTTTTTCTTTAGAAAAATAAAAACAATAAATGCCTCTATCTCTCTCTCTGAGTTGTTACATGCCTTTATTAGTGGAATATTTTTCTTCATTTATTTATCCTTCTTTTATACGGTAAAAAAATACATTGAACAATGTACATATGTTTCAAATCATTCCATTCCATCTCAAGTCAACTTGTTATAATGAACATTATTGACTAGTCAACACATATAAACATATTATCACATGACATTGTAAAGCCATCACTCATTCTATCTTATTAATTATTATTGTCCTATATGGATTTATATGTATTGTTTTTTGTATGTTGAATTTCTCTATAATAAATTAACATTATTCATTTCACTTTTGCAAACACATGATATTAGACATCTCTAGGATTAAAATATAGGTAGATATACTTTGATCAATGTCATTATTGTATAGGGATTTAAACAACACTTTGATTGATTGAATAACTTCCAATTTTTTTATCCTTCAAAATGCTTATTTATATTTTTGTAAAAATAAATAAAGTGAATGAACAATAATCAATTCACTCATGAGTGTGAGTTTTTTCTAGTGTAATTAAATTTCTTTGTATATCATGACCAAAAACTTGTGTTTCTACTCTGAAATATAGCATTTTAAATTTCTTTGTTTAATTTAAAAAGATATAAAAAAAATATTTTCTTACTTCCTGATTTATAAAATTGAAATCCATATTACATTTGGTAAAAAGGATGATTGACATATTGAAAAATAAAATAACAAAAAAAAAATTTGTTAAATCTTTTCCACTTACATCTTATTATTCTCTTTTTACTCATTATTCTTCTATGTTCATTTCATTAACTAAACTTTTATGTTCAAAATAAGTTATTATGAGAGACAATTGATTGTAAATCACTTTACCCTTAACTTTATTGGCAATGAAATTGATAATATTTCAATTTTTATTCCCCTTAAATATCTTATATTGTGCTATTATTAAATCAATCTTTGTATCACTTTGGTCTAGTTTCATGAATTAGAGTTTGGGATACATAATTCATTTGGGATACAATGTTAATGAAATTGATAATCTTTCAATGTTTGGTCCCTTTCAATCTCTTATATTGCGCTATTATTAAATCAACCAATGTATCGCTTTGGTCCCCGTTCACCAATTAGACTTTGGGATATTATGTTTTAGAGCATACATTCATAGTCAACACAAATGTATGAGCAAAATTAATGGCCACTCATTTGAAATTATTATTAATTCTTATAAATTGAATAAATTAAGCTTCATTGCAACTAGGACAATGAGGTGTTTTTGCATTTAAATTGAATTAACTAAATGTATGAATTATGTGTCTAAATTAAAATGAGTATGGAAATTTTAAAGACCGAAAATATTCTTCAAATTGAACATGGAAAATTGGAAGGATGGAAAAAAAATTCCAAGTTTAAAAATGTTAGAAAATCTTATTAATCCTCAATATTAAGCTAAAAAATGTTTAACAATATTTTTGTAAAAATACTAAATTTTTTAATTATTTTATAGTCTCTAAATTAGTATAAAATTTAGGTGAATTATTTTTAGAATAAATGGAAATTCGCAATTTTTTTTTTTTAGAAAACCATGGAAAATTAGCTCACTTGGAAACATTGGCCCCTATAACTTTCCTTGAAAAACAAAAAAAAAATCATTTGCCTTTAATGTCAATATTACAATAATAAAAAAAATCATTTGAATACATTACAAATATATCATAGATTCACCTTAACCTAGTCCAAAATTATATCATAGATTCATCTTAACTTAGTCCAAAATTATCACCAATATATGATTAGGCATTAAGCCTAATTCTATAATATAATCAAATATCTTCATATAATAAAAAATAAAGAATATTACAAATTAAAAGGCCTCTCTAATTTTTTTAAATAATTAATTTATAACCAATATTTAATAAAACTAAAATTAAACAAAACATTTACTCTCATTTACATATTTTCATTTTAACTTATATTTTTTATATTTATATATATTAATAAAATAGAAATATATATTAATAACATATTTGTAACATTCCATTAAAAAAAGATCACGTAATATAATGATATTTGTGATGTCTTCTTGTTCTGGTAACTCTCTATTGATATATTGTGAAAATTTTATATAATATTTCTGAGTGAAAGGAGATGAATAAACTAATGGGCATATATCAAACTATGATTTGAACTAAATTCCGTCTCATTATATTGTTACAATCTCAATTTATTGGAACAGATTGAAATCACCTCTATTGAGTGATTATGCAAAATGCACGATATAGTCATTGTAAATGGCTAGTTACCAGGACCAACTCTTTTTTAATCAACGGGGACACTGTGGGATTCCACTATTTACTAGTTTGTCTCTGCTCTCATATTTTGGACATCCCTTAATTGGAATATGGTGATTCAATCTTTGGTGAAGTTAATTTAATTCAAATTCACCGGGCATATTTTTGGAGATTCAATTTCTTATTTTAATTGCACATTTCTGAAATATTTTATTCAATTCAAAATATTTCTGGTATGAAGGTCTCTATCAAGCAACTAGTTCCTGGCATGATATAGCAAATGCAACATGTCTGTCCCGATTGTAGTGGTTAGTGTAAAAAGAACAAAGTTGTTCAAGACAAGAAATTACTAGAGGTACACGTCGAGAAGGGACTGCACTGGGAAGTTGGAACTCGGACGTGTACCAGTGAAAATACTCCTGGTATTGGAGGTAGTTAAGAATGAACCTAGTGGAGATAGTCCATATAATTAAAAGGAAAATGATGTTTCCTTCTTAAAATGTCTTTTATTCAGTGCACACAAACTCTGAATTCAGATGCCAGCCTTTATACATAAGTTTCATATGAAGGCGGCGTCAATCAATTGAATTGAAAGTGGAAGATATAGTTAAAATGAGAAGGATGATTCATTTTCATCTTGGCTGACACATGTTCATCACAAAGACTTTTAGATGCCAACCCTTATTTCATATAATTAATCTGAAGCAGGCCATTACTTGAGAGTGGGGTAAGTCTGTAAAGCTTCAACTTTATTTTTACCTGGCAATTTTAATGAGATTGCGACTGAATAAGCAGGGAAATGACTGAGACAGCATATGTACATTATTCTCTCTGAAAATTATATGCTTTTGAAAGAAACCAATCCACACAAACTTTGAATTTAGATGCTAGCCTTTATACACAAGTTTCATCTGAAGGCAGCATCAATCAATTGAATTGAAAGTGGAAGATACAGTTAAAATGAGAAGGACGATTCATTTTCATCTTGGCTGACACATGTTCATCACAAAGAAATTTAGATGCCAACTCTTATTTCATATAATTAATCTGAAGCAGGCCATTACTTGAGAGTGGGGTAAGTCTGTAAAGCTTCAGCTTTATTTTTCCCCGGCAATTTTAATGAGATTGCGACTGAATAAGCAGGGAAATGGCTGAGACGGAATATGTACATTATTCTCTCTGAAAATTATATGCTTTTGAAAGAAACCAATCCACAAAAACTCTGAATTCAGATGTCAGCCTTTATACATAAGTTTCATCTGAAGGCGACGTCAATCAATTGAATTGAAAGTGGAAGATACAGTTAAAATGAGAAGGATGATTCATTTTCATCTTGGCTGACACATGTTCATCACACAGACATTTAAATGCCAACCCTTATTTCATATAATTAATCTGAAGCAAGCCATTACTTGAGAGTGGGGTAAGTCTGTAAAGCTTCAGCTTTATTTTTACCCGGAATTTTAATGAGATTGTGACTGAATAAACAGGGAAATGACTGAGACGGCATATGTACATTATTCTATTTGAAATTTATATGCTTTTGAAAGAAACCAATCCCCATATTACTTGGTACCGTCACTGCTGCATGGATAGAGGATAGTCTTTCAGGGTGAAGCTGATGAAGCACCGGACACTGGACACTGTAACTGTGGACATTGTTTTTGTATTGCAATTGAAAGATCACTCTAAGTTAAGTTATGACATGCATTTCCTCAACAAAACTGTCAATACTCATCAACCAGAAACCGACTAATTTCTTCAAACTCTACAAGGGTCTAACAAGATTGCTCCTTTCTCCATTTCTATTTATTTTAGTTATTGATGG
>APFE030760122.1:128429-220972 GCA_000404065.3 Pinus taeda | reverse complement strand
GCACTTGTCTTGTTCGGCTTGTTAAAACTATCGAAAATTCATCCCTTTCGTATTATTTTATACTTTTTCAAACTTAAGGGATTATATGACGAAAAAGGATTACTGGAGTTTCCTTTCCGTCTCTTTTCAGACTCTCTAAATTTGAAAAGGACCGAGTTATCTTTGTCGTTAAACTCATTAAAACAATAGCGACAAACTTGTCCATGTAGACAAGAGCGAGTTTCACTATCACTAGGCTCGTTAAAACATAGTGATGGGTTTGCCCGAAGGGAAAATTATAGAACAAGCATATGTTATGCTCCTCAAGCTTGACAAAAATAAAGAGGTACTGGTCAGCAATGACTAGGGAAAAATTGGGAAGAAAACTTGAAGAAACTTTATTGGTGGCAAGTTGCTCTTGAACATGACACTTTCACTCCATCACCATGATTGAGTCGGGTTGGGTTATTTCATTCACCAGTCATATTGCCTTTGGTCCACCGTACTATCCATTTTTGGGGATAACATTACCAATCCATTTCAATGTCGTCGATATGTTCAAGAGAAGTCACTCATAGAATTCACCAACCTAGCTTGTGTCTCATCTGCTACAATACCTTCACGCTTCATTCTTTCATGACCGCCATCCTGAACCTTGTATCATCATATCGTTTTCACCTCCACAAAATAATTTGTTTCATTCTGTGTTGTAGATGTGGGATTCATTAATGCTCTCGTATGATAGGTCACTTCTTGTCGACATCAGCTCATTATCCAAGAAGTCAACCTAGGAACAACCCTTTCAGTACTTTGAAGCTTGCATGCCTCAATGGAAATTTTCTCACTTCCAGCGACAGGTTTACATCAATGGCCTTCGACCGAAATATTTTGCGTTGTGTTCGATGCCAAGTCCCATTTTCACACCACGTGAATTGTACTATCATACCTTGAGGGTCATCATCATTATCGGTGATTCCTCTCACGCCTGTTAATATCTTACCTCATTGGCTGGTAATCAGGCAATGTCTTTCCATGTTTGATTCCAGAAAATATTTTCACATGGATCGACTTGTACTGAACGAGTTTAAAGACCCCAAATCTAGTTTCATCCTTCTGGGATGTGATAGATTCAGGAAAATAAAGATATCAAATGTACATCATTGCTGCACAGATAATCATCAAAGCTAAAGGATGATGGCTCTACTAGAATCATCAGTCTGCCACAGAGACGGTTGTCTGTCCTATGTACATGAGAATGAATTTTTAAAGCTGACCATGGGAATGCCCACCTTAGCTAGATCATGAAAATATTATGAAGATATTATATTGTATTGTATCTTATTACAGGTTGCCTTCTAGTTCGAAAAACCTCAGATCCTCATGATAAAGCATTTCACCCGACATCAAAAAGATTTACGACCTCATGCTTTATGGGGCAACTGTTATAGACATATTTGGGCACTGTAACCCCAATCACATATGTCAATAAATGAAGGGCTTCTAAGTCCTTAAAAGTGTTGTTTCATATCCTAAATGAGCAAGGTCAGCTGATTACATCATCTCCTAGAATTTCTCCATGAAAAGCTGCTCAGAATTGGTCAAAACTGGACCATACAGACGGATAATGGCTAAGGGTGTAATGCATCTCACCTACCACATGCAAAAAGTGCGATGCATACTGAAAATCCCTTCTGTGGGGTACAATGAGTGAGAGGAAACAAATGGCAGAAGCAGTTGGCTAGGTGGAAACCCAAAGAATCTTGTAGAAACTGCCCATTTGACACTTGCATCTCTGAATTCGCCCAGGGATGAGTAAGATATCATGAATCTCCAAGTGGAACCAAGAAATATCAAAGGGAGGACACTAATCAAAATCCCAGAAGCTAACTCACCCACCTACAAACATCTATATATGGATCCCTCATCCCAGAGATCCAGGGGCTAGAATCTTATATGTTGTAAGGAAGTGTTATTGGTTTCTTTGTGGAACATCATAGTGTTGGGTGATCTAAGCCTTTCATGAGGTGAAGAAAGGCTTTCATGCTGGGAGGATGATGCTGGGTCAGATTAATGGGTTGTAATCCTCTCTTCTACTCTTTCTATCAATAAAGCTATTTGAGTTTTCCTCCACATTCTTGTATGTCTGAGTTGATATATGCATTTGTATGGTCAATATATATCTAACCCTATATTACTTATGATTGTGGATCTCTATGCTTTGATGGTATTATGCTGCTTTGACTCTATAGGTGTTCTTTGAAGCAAGACAAGCGAGGAAGGAGCGGCAAAGATCTGTCGAAGGGGAGAGGAAAAAAGCAAGGAGCTAAGTGAAATACTGAGGTTGGTACTCTCTGCTTCTCTCTCATCTACTTCTCATAAAAGAAAACACAAGTGACTTTAGTTTGTTTGTTTCTAAGATAGCTACCCGTCTTAGTGGGACTAGCAGCTCTAAATGGACACTAGATTTCTTGATAATAGTCATGGACATGAGGATGGAACTAATGGGGCATATTGCAATATGTATCTTCGTAGACATAGGTTGTATAGATCTGATACAGTGAGAGATGGTAGGTTGTTGGACACTTCGGATAAGAAGGGCGATGAGTATAGGTACTATTCTAGTTTTGGTTCTGATATACATCATGATCATCAGCACTATCATAATTACAGGAGTAGTGATAGGGGATAATTGTCAGATGACTTCAAGAAAGAAAAAACACCTACTTTTGATGGAGATGTGAAGAAGTTGAAACATGCAGAAGCTTCGATACTTGGGATGAACAAATTCTTTGAGTTACATGAGTACACAAATAACATGAAGTCTAGGATAGTTATCTTCAGCTTGAAAAGAAAAGTAGACATATGGTGGGAAGATGTTAAGCGGGTCAAAGACATCAATATAGATGACTTGAGTTGCCAAGAATTCAAGAGGATTTTCAAGAAGAAGTACTTTTCATAGAGGTACTACCACAGTAAGGAAAACAAATTATATGAGATAAAGATGGGATCAATGATAGATGAAGAGTACATGACCAAGTTTCTAGAGCTATTGAGTTATTTACTATATCTTGCTGATGGGAAGGCTAAATTTGAGAGATTTGTTAGTGGTTTTCCATTAGTATTTAGAGATTGGATTGAGTATGATGAGCCTTAGTCACTTGAGGAAGTCATTGGGAAATTGAAGCATTGTCATGAGCAGCAAAAGCATAAGAATGAATCTCAACATGGATGGAAGGGAAAAGATAAAGGTAGAGGAAAATGGAATCCTAAGAGGACAAGGCCTCAGAATGCACATGGGAAAAAAAATGTGGCACCACAAAAGAAGTTTAATGCAGTGAGACAGGGATATGGGTCACAAGAATAGTAACAACAACATAGAGGTGAGGGCACTGGTCGATTGGAGGGTTGGAAATGTGATCAAGAACACCTTAGGACAGATTGTTTGCAACATCATGATGGAAGGCCTAAGATATATGGTGCCCAGGAGGCATAGACTATTAGGGATGTTGGTATGAGTATTCCACATATCTATGCAATGGTGGACATCATGCATGTAGAACACTAGGCATCTGTCGTTGACATGGATGTAAGACTTATGATCAAGTTATTTCTATTTTTATTAACCCTAGATCTGATTATAGTTATGTTAGTCCTGACCTGGTGGAAAAGTGTAGTTTGAGTAAGGAATTTCATGTAGAATCATGGTTAGTGCAGTTGGCTATAGGTACAAAGAAGCGAGTTCATCATTGGGTAAGAGATTGCACATTTGATTTGAATGGTATGCCTACCACAACACATACAAATGTGTTACCACTGGGATCATATAGTATGTTGTTTGGAATGGATTGGTTGTATCTTCATACAACTCAGGTAGGCTACTATGAAAAACCTATTGAGTGTGTTTATGACAATGGGGAACGAAGAGTCTTGCAAGGTAAGAAGAAAGCTACATCAGTTAGGATGATGATAGCTATGCAAGTAAAGTGTAGCTATAGAAAAGGGTGTATGTTATTTGTAGTACACATTTCTAGTGATAAGGGTAAGGAGGTTGATGATGGAGATGTGTTGAACAAGTAGCCAGTTTTGTAACAGTTTCAAGATGTATTTCCTGAAGACATTACAAAGTTGCCACCTCATAGGGAGGTATATGTTTCTATTGAATTAGTGCTAGGGGAAGCTCCATCATGAAAAGAACCTTACAAGATGAGCATAGCTGAGTTGGTTGAGTTAAAGTTGTAGTTGAAGGAAATGTTGGACAAGTGATACATTAGGCCAAGTGTATCACCTTGGGGCACACCAATATTTCTCATGAAGAAGAAATATGCTACTCTCATATTATGCATTGAATACAAGCACTTGAACATAGCGACTATCAAGAATAAGTACCCTTTATCGAGGATTCATGATTTGTTTGATCAGTTGAAGGGAGCAATAGAATAAAAATGTTCTCAAATATTGAATTGAGATTTGAATACCATCACGTACGCATCAAAGAGGAGGACCTTTACAATACCATGTTCAGGACCAGGTATAGGCATTATGAGTTTGTTGTTGTTCCATTTCTCTTAACTATTGCTCCAACTACATTCATGTGCTTGATGAATAGTGTGTTGCATCCGTGTTTGGATAAGTTTGTTATTGTGTTCATTGATGATATATTGATATATTTTAAAAATTAGGAAGAGCATGTTGAGCAGCAGTGTTGAGGTTGTTAAGAGAGCATCAGTTGTTAAGAGAGCATCAGTTGTAAGAGAGCAAGTGTAGTTTCTTTTAGACTGGGGTACACTACTTGGAACATGTTGTCTCCAAGGAGGGCATTGTAGTATATCCAGAGAAGATAAGGGCCATCATGTAGTGGGTAACTCCTAAGAGTGTGGATGAGGTAAGATATTTCATGGTTCTGGCAAGCTATTATAGGAGGTTCATAGGGAACTTCTCAAAGATTGATTAACCCATCACATCATTGCAAAGGAAATGTAATGATTTCTAGTAGACAAAGGAGTGCGAGGCTAGCTTTGAGCAGCTTAAACAATTGCTGACACATGCACCAATGTTATAGATTGTAGATTTGGAAAGAGAGTTTGTAGTATGCATGAATGTTTGCAAAAGAGGACTTGGTGGAGTCCTTAAGGAGGATGGATAGGTGTTATGCTATGAGTCCCATAAAGTAAATGAGCATGAGTAGAACTACTCGACACATGATCTTGAGTTAGTAGTAATCATAGATGCATTGAAGATGTCGAGACATTGTCTTCTTGGCATGAGGTTTGTACTAATGAGTGATTTTATTGGGTTGAGGTATTTGTTTGACCAACTGAATATGAATGCCAGGTAGGCTAGATGGTTGGCATGATTAGTGAGTTTGATTTTGAGATCAGGTACATCAAAGATAAAGAGAACATGGTCATATATTCTCTCAGCAGATAGGCATAGGTACATCACATGGCAACTATGAGCTCCTATGGGATAAACATATAGGATAGGATCTTGCAGGCAAGTCAACAAGATGTCACATATATGGAGATTTTGTGTAGGTTACAACAGGATGATAGTGCAAGGACAGGTGCAAGTACATGTACATGTAGTGGTATAGGTACAGGTACCAGTACAGGTATAGGTACAGGTATATGTATAGGTGTAGGTGCAAGTGCATAAGGTATGGATTATTGTCTCAATGTGGATGGGTTGGTCAGGTTTTGAGACAAGATATATGTGCTAGAGAGAAATGAGCTCAAGAAGATTATCTTGAGGGAGTTTCATATGAAACCATATTCTAGTCACCTAAGTTATCAGAAGATACTGACATCAGTGAAGAAATTCTACTATTGACCGAATTTGAAGAGGAATGTAGTAGAGTTCGTGGCTAAGTGTTTTGATTGTTAGTGAGTGAAAGAAGAGTGTAAAGTTGCAAGTGGACTTCTACAGCTGATTTCTATTCCAGAATGGAAATGGGAGGTTATTTCCATGGATTTCATCATAGGGTTGCTGAAGACAATGAAACAACCTAATTCCATTATGGTCATTATGGATAGATTAACAAAGGTTACACACTTCATTCTGGTGAAGTCTATGTTCTCAGCTATTGATGTGGCATAGGTATTCATCAGAGATGTGGTTAGAATGCATGGTGATCCAAAGAATATTATGACAGATAGGGATGCAAAGTTCACTTCCAAGTTTTGGAAGGCGTTATTTGAATTTTTGGGTACAGAGTTGGCCTTCAGAACTACTTATCATCCACAAATAGATGGATAGATAGAGAGGGACGGCTGGATATTGGAGGACATGTGAATGTGTGTGATTCATCAGCAAAGGAAGTGGGAAGAGTATCTCCCTTTGGTCAAGTTCATGTAAAACAACGTTTATCAGGAGTCATTGAGAATAAGTCCTTTTGAGGCATTGTATGGGCATAGTTGTAAGACTCCCATTAGTTGGAGTGATTTGGTTAGCAGGGTATCAATTGGACCTGATATCTTGCTAGGCATGGAACAAGAAATGCAAGTGATCAAGAAGAACCTAAAGGCAACACAAGATAGGTATAATATTTATGTAGATACGACCAAGTTGTTCAAGGAGTTCCAGGTTGGGGAATAGGTGTACTTCCACATCAAATGGAAGAAGATCTCCTTGTGGATTGGATCATGTGCTAAGCTCGCACCGTGGTTTTGTGGACCCTTAAGTATCACTGAGAGGATTGGGCTAGTAGCCTATCGACTTGCACTACCTCCAACAGTGAAAGTCCATGATGTTTTCCATGTATCATTGATAAAGATGTATGTTAAGGATGTCTGTCATGTGATCGACTCATCTATATTATAGGTGGAACCAGATGGAGAATTGTAGAAAGACCCTCAATGTCTATTGCAGGAAAAGGTTTTCATTCTTTGGAACTGAGCGATCGAGCAAGTTAAAGTGCAATGGAATCACTTTGGGCCTAATGAAGCTACATGGGAGTTGGCAGATTAGATGCGGGCTATGTATCCTTTCTTATTTTCTAGTTGAGGTAAAGAAACTTCAATATGGTGGTTTGGTATACGTTTTGATATGGTGGTTTGGTATATGCTTTATGGTGGTTGGTATATGCTTTAGGGTGGTTTGGTATGTGTTTTATGGTTGTTTGGTATATGCTTTATGGTGGTTGGTATACACTCTATGATGGTTTGGTATATGCTATATGATGTTTTGATATATGCTTAGATATGTTGTTTAGTATATTCTTTTATATATGCTTTGGTATATGTTTTTGGTATATATCTTTGGTAATGTTGCTATATGTACACATGTATATGGATGTAAATATTGCCATGAGCTATGTTATAAAGCTCCACTACGAGCTATGGGTGTTATGCCATTATGATTATGTTGTCATGTTACTATAATATCATGTGGTTATGTTATGATGATGTTATGATGTCATGTTTATTGGCACTTACCGGGATGATCATTGTAAATACCATAATGAGTTATTTATAAAGCTCCACTATGTGGTATGTTTTCATGTTTTCGTGTTCTTATTTTGGGAAGTTCCTTCCTTGTAATTACTGCATCAAGTTGTGTTATAAAGCTCCATGAGCAGTAAGTCTTCTTTCAGTAGGTTGTTGAGGTATATGTGTGATTGAACACCGAGGACGGTGTCCCCTAAGGGGGAGTGTTTTGTAATAGCCCTAGTGAAAATTCCATGTAATAAAAGTTAAAAACAATAACCACTGTTGATTTGACACTTATTACAAGATGAATGTCAGGCAAGAAATCCTAGGGGGGTGTTCATTAGGTTGTTTATGGCTAAGGAAATTGGCAAAGGCAATGGCCAAAGCTTTGGAAAGGCAAAATGGAATTCATTAGGGGAATTTTGAGGTCTAAAATGGACCTCCTAAGAAAAACATACAACCAAAATAAAATTTCTAAGAACCAATAGAATTAAAGATGATGATGTCAACCATGGGGGATGATTCACCATTTTTGGAGTAAAAAGGTAAAAAGTTTAAAAAATAATAAAATAATAAAACTATTTTTTCAACTAGTTTTTTCAACTTATCTCGCTAAGGTTTTACTCAAATTTTGAGCGGGAGTACTTTTTGGATGAAAAAATTGATTCCTCATCCAAGAAGTACCCATGTTGCATACTTTCAAAGGACCCTGCTACATGAAAAATGAGGAATACATGAAAAAACATGATTGAAATCATGTTTTTCATGTATTTATCATTTTTCATGTAGCAAGATCCATCTAAAGTATGCATCATGGGTATTCCTTAGATGAGGAATCAAATTTTGCATCGAACAAGTGTTGAAACTCGAAATTTGAGCAAACCCATAGGGAGATAAGTTGAAAATACTAGTTGAAAAAAATAGCTTTTTCATTTTTCTCTCTAAAACTTGATGATGTAATCTAATATTTTTTTATTATTTCCACTATTATTTTATAATTTCCTTAGGGGGCCTAATTTAGACCTCAAAATTTTGCTAATGCTTGGCACATTTATTTATGAAAATAATGGAAATTAGGAGAAAAGGGAGATGAAAGGTCACTAGTTGCATGTGAGGAGGAAAATGAAGTAAAATAATGGAAAATGAAGAAAATAGAGGCCTCATTCATAAAAAAGGCTTATGAGGATTAGTTGGCAACCTTTTTTTCAGTTGGTTTTTGGAGCTCTCCCATTATTCTCTCTCTCTCACTCTCTCTTGGACACTTAGAGTTTCTTAGAGCACTTTGGCATTGGACCAAGAAAGGAAAAGAAGGTAATAGGAAGCAAAGATCAAGTAGGGAAAGGCAGGATAAAGCAGTTGCAAAAGGCTTCATCATAGATATCGACTTGCATGTGTATTTTCCTTGCTAGATTTTGCATGCATGGGATTTCATGTGTTTCTTTTCTACCATGGCATGGGTTTTTTTAGGTGTGACAATATTTTTAGCCTGCCCTTGTGATTTCCTAATAGATTTGATGAGATGGGTTCTCTCATTCCGTTTATGTGGGATGACTAGATTGGATTCGAAGCTGAGTGGGGTGGATCTCCGAATTAACAAATACATGGTCTGAGTGGTCCCTGAAATGGACTGAGGATCACAAAGCCACTAGACTAGTAACCCTTAAACTAGACTATGGGTTGTGGTATAGCTAGATTGTGTGCCTCGGTGGGCCTAAGAATCCTTGCCAGTGAATGGTAGGATATATGATAAAGAAAAGAGGTGGATTTCTCTCCATTGGGCCTAGTGGTCCTAGGATGGGGTGCATGGTAAATCCTGGAGAGTATGTCTCATTGTAGGGCTTAGTGATCCCTGGATCAGACTATCGATACATGATAAAGCCTGAGAGACTATGAGGCACTCAAATTACTCACAGTGTAGGCAAAGAACTCGGTGGCATCCATGTTCATTGGTGATTTTTATGTGTTCTATGAGCCCCACATTCATGCTTGGAATATGGCACGAGGGTGATTAGCTGAAGAGAGACTTGGATCAACCAATCTATGGTCAACTAGAACATGGTAGTCCCATCATCGATTGGTTCATTGCATTCATTAATGAGAAATTCATTCCCTTCATTTTCATGTGTAAATGCACTGATGTATATATGGATTTTGGTGGATGATATGTTTATGGTATTTATGTTCCTATTATTCTGGTTATATGTACATTTTATGACAACAACTATGTATGGCTCTCAACATATGAATAGATAAAGTGTCTGTGACCTAATAGAAGATAATGCAGCAATTGACATGAGGGAACAATATTCCATAGAGATTCTCATATAGGTACGAAATCCTTACACTTTATTCTATTGTTTACACCTGTAGTTACATGTTGGTCATGTGCTTGATGAAATGCATGTCATGCCTAGTAGAGGTCTGGTTACATCTTATTCAATTTATTTCTTTTACATCATTGTTTCCCTATATGTTTATTGATTCTAAGATATTGTTCCATTCTAGGCCATGGCCTTAGATTTGGGCCTAAAAAGGTGGCTTAAATCCTAGGTTCATTAGCATAAAACTGGTAATTTTGGTCCCTAGTCGCTAGAAAGCAAGCCTATGAGAGAAAATTTAGGTTGTTGGTCAGTCCCTCGCACATAGCATGAGATCGATTATGGCCTAAAAGATCCAGATCAACAGTGGGACCTAAGGACAGGTTGTTTGAGTGGCTGACGTGTCTCTTGAGGGTTTTATTGATGGTGTTGGATTATTGTATGTGATTTTCTTCGATTCCACTTCCTTAAGGTCACATAGGAGGTCAAATATGATCATAGTATCCTCTTGTCTCATGTTTACCCTGATCGACATGGTTACATGGGTGGATGTGGGAGGAGGGTGTTATAATAAATGATCCTTTGATTTAAGGAAAATATACAAATGGATAGTTATGTAAATTGCAATGAATTTTTAGACATTGAATTATTATTGGATTGAATGGATATGGAAGTCATGATGGGACTGATGTGATGATGTAATATTTTATTTTATTATTGAGTTAATGAATATATTGTTTGGGATATCAGGAAAGAACACTAGAGTTTGAGAAGACTTCTTGCGAGCTTAGGAAAATCTATTGGTGGCTAAGTCCTAATGATGGACCTTCCCTAAAAGTCTCCTAAAAATCCTTGGGAGAAAACAATAAAAAAGAAAATATTAACATAATGGGAGAGAAATATTATTTTATTCATTTAGTTGGAGTGAAAATACTAAGTAGGGTGAAATTAACCACAACAAGAGAGAAATGTGTTCTTTAAAGAAAAAGAAAAGAATAATTTTTGAAAATACTAAAATAAAAAGGCCCAGGAAAACGTTTGGCAGACCTTAAATTAGGACGGTGCTAAAAATATGTTGGGAAGAAATCTATAAAATAAACCATCAAGGAATCAATGAGGTTGTTGATTATAGTGGAAAGTAGATATTATCTCGGTGGGTAACTATTGGAGATAGTTCATGGTTGGGTGAACATGCTCATTTCCTGAATAATTCCCAGCATTAACTATAGTTAGACGAAATTATGTCTATATTCTACTATTGATTTTGAAATTATCTAAAGACTTTTCATGTTAAAATAGACTATAAGTTGAATGTATCTAATTTGTTGAATGTGTTATAGTTCCACATGCATGATATATTAGTTTGTCTAAGCGAAAATTTTGATGAAATAGGTTGTGTCTGCAAGTTTGTATAAGGAAATGAACATGTGAGAAAAGAATTATCTATATGCATGCATAGAGGAGATAAATTGGAATGTATATGTGACTAAAATGATTCATATTAGATAAAACAATGAGCTATTGAACTTTAAATTTCTGACATACCAGAAAAAAATGGCTCGAGATAAATTCCATGAGTCTAAATTTGATTGATATTACTAAGGGAGAGAAACAT
Organism: Pinus taeda; assembly: GCA_000404065.3. NCBI lineage: Eukaryota > Viridiplantae > Streptophyta > Pinopsida > Pinales > Pinaceae > Pinus > Pinus taeda. Next base: position 209,633 of record APFE030760122.1, on the reverse strand, counting down.
AGTAATTTCCAAACAACACCAGTGGGCGAGAAGGATTGGTGGAACCCCTAAATAAAACATAGTATGCACTTGATGTGGTTTTTTATCATTTTGGTGATTAGAGGGTTGGTGCTCCGTGAGTACTTATCTAAGTATTATTTGACATTGCATAAATAATTGATAATGAAAAGTATTTCTTTTTATAAAAATTATTGATTCTACTTATTAAACATAAAAATCCTTCATTCTAAAAAGAAATGATTCTATTTTTTGTTATTTAGATTGTTATATTATGAGAAAAAATTAATGTTCCAATAAGAGAAGAACATTGAGGACGGTGTTCTCTTTAAGGGGGGTAATTTGTAATATCCCTGGCGTAAGCTACTATAAAAACTCTCATAAAATGAGTGTTGTTGAATAATTAAATATTATTAAATTTTATATTGATATTACATGAAGAATATTATTCAAATTCTTAATTACAAGAATATTACAAGAACTAGTTCTTAATTCTTATATTGAGAATAATTTATATTCTTCTATCTAAAAAAATTGTATTTCCAAGCTGGTATTATGATTTCTAGAACTAATGAGTCATAGTTTTAAAAATGTTGTGGATAAATGATATGCTATCCATAAGGCAAAAGTAAATCTACTCTGGAAAATAAAAAATATGAGAGATTTATTAATGATTTATTGAGTGATTTTAGAACTTAGAAAAATATGATTTATGGAGTGATTTTGGATGATTTATTGAGTGATTATAGAATTTAAGAAAAATATGATTTATGGAGTGATTTGTGGGTGATTTATGGAGTGGTTTTAGGATTTTGAAAAGATATTGCATTTTCTTAATTCTACTTGTTGTAAGTCTATGGGAAAATATGAGATTTAATGAACAAATACATGTAGAATATAGCCAAGAGAGAGGTAGGAGTGTTTTTGAATAAGTATTTGTTCAAAATTGGTTGAACGAAATGTGGTTCAATGGGGAACTCAATGCACAATCACTTCATCTCTTAATTCTCCATTGTTGGCTATAGCAGTGTGGCAGACATAATGGATTCGACATAGAATAATGCATTAGGAGTCCCATTGGGATGAGGTATTCTAACCATGCATTAAAATATAAGTAAATATGCTCTTTGATTTGCATATGGTGCATGAAGAAATAAGAATCAAATTTATATGCTTGAAAATTTCTGTATGATAAAGAGTTGATATTAGTTTTTTGGGAAAACCTCTGTGGCATTTCATGCATAGAAAAATAAGTGTTTTTTTATTGAATTCTAAAAATATTTCATGTGCATTGAATTCTTAAAATATTATCATTGCTAAATAATTCTGTGAATTGCATGAGTTATTGGAAACTAGGGTCCAAATATGTCTTGCTATCTCCCAAACCATGATAGATGTGAAAAACATGAAAGAGGTTTTTGTAAATGAGCTCGTTTTCACCAAAATCCTCTTTCATATTTGAAAAACTTGTTTTCAAATTCTCAAAAATCATGTCTAAAGTTGATTACTACAACATGAAATTATTTATTATTTAAATATCTAAAAATGGGTTGCAAAGATTCATACGAATCTTCCAAACCATGACACCTGTGTAAGACTTGAGAGAGGTTGCTTTTAATGTACCCATTCCCAAAAAAAACCTATTTATGTTTCTAAAAATTCATTTCTAGGTATTCAGAAACTGTGCTAAAAGGTTGATGGCTAAAATAGGACAAATAGGTTAAAATAGAGTGTTACCATTTGATTTGCCGGTGCGATAAGAATAGTTGTTTATGTACATAGAGAGATAACTATCATGTTAATGTTCTTGAAAATAAATAAATAAATTTCATGTATAACCAAATAACTATTAATTTTGATATTTCTTGAAAAGAGATTAGTTATTCAATGCACAAAATTAGAACAATTATGTTGATATTTCTTGAAAAGAAATAACTTATTCACATGCACGAAAACAGAAAAATTACGTTGATAATTCTTGAAAGTGAAATAAGTTATTTCATTTAAAATATTACCAAGGATGTTCTCATGTCACATATGCATTCAAGCTTTAAGGACAAATATTGGACTCTTAAAGAGAATATTTTCTTATGTGCATAGGAATAATATCTAGTATATTTCATCTACTGGAAATGAATATGTGATTTTATATCTGTGGGAAGCTTGAATCATGCAAAAAGAGACAAGTAAATTTTTTGAGAAAGATTTCACATAAAACCTTTGTGTAAAGGAAAATTGGTTTTGTTATTTGAGAATGATTTGTTATTCATGCTATTTCTTGAGGAAATATTACAAATTCGTTTGATGTGTGAAATGATAGGAAAATATTTTTTATTGCATGCATAATAACAAGTGAGTTAGTGAAATTTTGGAAAAAGAATAGTTTGTGTTAGATTCCTTGGTGTATATATATATATATATATATAATATATATATATATATATATATATATATATATATATATATATATATATATATATATATATATATATATATATATATATAAGGAAGTATTCGTTGTGTTAGAACTCTTCAAAAACAAGAGAAGAGAAAAACATGTATTTGCATGCATTATTGAATTAGATTCTTGGAGAGGAAAATTGGTAATCACATGCTTTATTGTGTTAATATTCCTTCGCAAAGGAATATATGGTTCACATGTAAGAATAGCAAGCTATCATGTTATTTTCCATTGGAGAGTGCAAGTAGTTGCATGCAAGAAATTATAACGATCATGTTAACTTTGTTTTGAATAGAGCTTGCACTTTTAAATACAATAACCATTGTGAATATCTCTCTTGTGGAAAATATGTTTTTGGAAAGAACATGCATTCACATACATAAGTATAAAATTTATTACATTAATCCTTTTGGAAAAGAAAACATAATAGTAGGAACAAAGAAAATTGTTTGTTGGGCTAGTTCTCTTCAAAGCGTGTTATGAATTTGCATGCACAAGAATAATATCTAGTATGTTAGTTTTCCTTCGGAAAGAATATGAAAATTCATGCAATAATTTGTTAGTGTTTTGTTGGAAAGATGGCATTTGATAGTGATTTGTTTGTTACTAATGCATGGGAAATGATGTTAAATAATGCATTTCCTGACATTTTGTTTATGTTTTATGCATGCACACAAATAGATGTTGAAGTGTTACTAATAAAGATTGATTATTGGTTTATTAAAATTCTATCTAATCATGATATCAAGTGTGTTGACGAAGACAGTGGGAGGAAAGGATGGTGACTTCTTCAAAGGATAGTTCATGCTTAACATTGTGGCAGATAAAGATTTGTTGGTCCATGTAGATTGATCAATTCTAACTACAGGATGATCCACTGATGGAAGGAATAAGACCAGAAAGATATAGAGATTGAGGATTTGTGGGTAAATGACATCGTGTTGATTGTAATAGCTTATATCTAGTTATGTTACATTTAAGATTATTTTTCTATATAATATTTTATGACCATGGTCAAGGGATGGACTCCCTTATAACCATTGAGTGAGGGTTTCACACCTTCACGAGCATTTAATAACAAAATTAAACATTTTTTGGTTTTCACCCTAAGGGGGTTTCTAGAGTATATCAGTGTCTAATGATGTGATTGTTCATTATGCTATTTTTATCATGTTAATTCCTTTCATGATTTTATTTTTATATTATCAAGTATGTGATTTGCTAACTGAGTTAAAAGAATCGTTCAACTGATGCATAGTTATAACAATATATTTAGGTTAACATGCTACAACAACGACAGTTAATGCTTGTGTAACTCACTATGATTTTACTAAATATTTCTCTATGTAATGATGATGGTTATTCTAATGATCATTTAGAGAATATATAAAGTAATTTAGAAAGTTTCATATTAGTAAATGTTGAAAAGAATTCCTAACTCCATGTATTTTCCTCTGAGATTACCAAGGGATGTTACAACTAGTAAGCATCTAGTTTCCTTTTATTGGTTTGAGAATATAAAATCCAAAAAAATGGGATTGATAAGATGGGAAACATCTAATAAAAGGTTAAACCTCTAGAATATTCAATGGCACAACATCCAACTAGTTGTGCCTCATCATGTATCTCCTCTCTATATGCACTATGTTTTCATTAATATTATTTTTTATTTTACTAGTCTTTTCCCCCCTGAAAATGGTAAACATTCGTCGAAAGGGAGTGTGGGACCATCATTCCTTTTTAAGTGAATATTCCCTACTACATCCCATTGCATCCTACAACAAGGTTCCCCCAATTCGAGTACCCACATCTTAGGAGAGAAAAAAACACAACCCCTACCCCTTGGTAATTAATCCACATGTAACATTGATCTAGTCATTTTTTGCTTGCTTGTATCCTATGACAAAACAAAGAACAAATGATTTTTCTCACTCTAGACGGACCACTACAAATTTGCCTAGAATATTTTAGTATTAAACATAAGAGAGTATATATGAATACAATTTTTTGGTGGATGTGTTGATGGTGATGGACCTGCCAACATGTCAGGGGATCTCCCCCTTAAGAAGTCCCAACTAGACCTTAGACTGTTTGGTGTAGGAGTCCTAGCAGTGGGTCATATGGTATCGCCTTGACTACGATGGTGCGCAGAGGAAAGTAAGATGTCCCTATTGGTAGGAAGGGTGTGACATACGCAACAAGTCAAGGAAGGTGCATGAGCGGTTCCAATACACGAAGAGTGAGGTGAGTGCACCCCTTGGAAATCTATGAAAGCATAGAGTTAATAAAGCAACAGACAAGTAAAGATGCATCACAACATGGAAGGCAAGTAAGCTAGAAATCCAAAGTGATGGTTAAACCAACAACACATTTCAGTAAGATTCATCCATACATATACAAAAAATAGCTACACATGCATGCATAAGCAAACATATCCATATATCATTTAAAGCAAACAAGATAGCTGAAATACAATATGACATATGCATGAAACGTGTTGCCTTTATTATACTAAGAAGTGAAAGTTCCAGTCATACAATAAAACCATGACCAACCACTAGTGCCGACAGTGGAACATTATAGTTACTACCGCCTACTCCTCCAAAGAGATGTACTAGCTCTACACAGTGGAGAAGCCAAGGCTCATTACAATATTGTCCAAGATTTCTCTAAGACACTCCTATCGGAATCTTGCCTAACCAAAAGCCTATAAAATGAGTTATGAGGGGCTATTTATAGAAAAGGGTGGGGTTACCCTTGACATTCCCCTTTGTGACCATTCATCTACCCTCATGACTCTTCAACTACTCTATGACTATTACATTCAACTATCAACACTTGAACTTCCACTTGATAAGACGTTACATAGAATCTACACATGTACCCATGTGAGACAAAATGGCTTGAGCAAGTCATGCAACACATCACTGACACTCAGACCATTGTGATGAGACCAACTCTTTGACATCCATTTGATGGTTAATGGTGGCAAACTGATGCCAAGCTTGGTCGCCCGTGATGGAGTATGTGCGCTCAATGGTGACATCCTGCTGAAAGCAAACCCTAGCCACTGTTGCATCTGGGTAAACTGATGTGGCTTCTCTATCCAAATCATCTGATAACATGCATATCATTGTCTTGAGTGCAGCTGGACTAGAAAAATATTGATGCATAGTGTCTTTGCTGATCTCTAAGTGTGTGTTGGTGACCATGCGCATAAACTTGTCAAAATACATGTTCACCTCCAGTTGGACTTGCTTCTTATCTTCGCCTCAGTGAGTGTGCCAAATGGGTGGGATCACATGAATGCACATAATGACATCCATGTTGCTGAATTCCCTTGCATGCGATCAACAAATCTGCTCACTTTGTCTGCTTTGTGCCAGCTATTGGGAATGATCTATAACTTCTACAGGTGAAGTTTCATTAGTTTGTGCATGTTGTGCCCCTTATTGTACATGTTCCTATTGCAACTCATTCTCTCGCTTGTACAACTCTTGTTCTTCCTTGGGTTTCCTCTTGAGCACTTGCAACTCATTCTTTTTTTCTCTCTCTTTACCTTCACTTTATCCTCTTGTCACATTGTCAACTCATAGCCTCAGTCTCGAAAGTTTCTTTCATCACAAGTGGATCTGCTTGAGCTTGCAACTTTGTTTTGCCTCTATGTTGTCAACAACCTTCCTCTTGCACTTGTTGCATGTATGTGTGCTACCTGCTACTACTGTTGATGGTGCTTCTTGTTGTGACATTGCTACCATTACATCTTCATATCCTAGTCCATGAACAACTTGATGTCTTCATATATGAAAGTTATCAAACACTTGATCAACTGCATCCCCAGTTGTGCTCTGAATGGTTTCTTCGACTCCACTCTCTTGTAAGCCATTTTACCTATGCTACTGAGAGGCAGATGAACACCTATGATACCTAGAGACATAGAAACACTCATGGCAAGGAATCTGTCATTTGAAAACCAAAACAAATTGAAGGACTGACATGCCACATAACTGTGTGACTGTTCGTGAAGATTGTGCAATTTTCACCAGGAAGCTGGGAGACTAACTACCAAAAATGCGCAAGGCATAGTCCCAGCTATCAGGAGGTTAACTGACTGCTGGAGTTGCAATGGATAGTCCAACCTAGCCCGCTGAGGACTGAAACTACACAATGAATAATTTCAATGAACAGTGACATGCAACCAGCAAACTGCATTCCGCAGTTTCTGGGGCCAGTAGGACACTACCTCCAAGAATTATACAATGCAATCCTGGAGGTCAGTGTTGGGCCAGACTTGCACAATTTATGGAGGGAAGGGAGAGCCTTCACTTCTAGAAATGTGTAGTGCTAGCTAGGTAAGGCACAGTCTCTGCCAAGGTAGCCTAGATCAGCTGATGGGTGACTGAAAACATGAGAAGTCTAAATTCATGATGAGATGACTGCAAAAAAGAGTGAATGATCATACATGCAAAGAACAAGTGTAGGATTTAAAAAATGGGAAGGCATGAATATGTGTGAAGCGAGTTGCCGCAACGATGACCATCTGTGCAAAACAATGTCATGCATGCAACAACAGTGAGATGCGAATGAGAACTAAAATGGTGCTTTTACAAGTTAACAAACATCAAAACAATAGCAAGTGCTCACTAAAATAAAGTAGACATCACTCACACAAAGAGAAACACAAAAAGTGATAGAAACGTTGTACAAGACATGAAAAGTGGGCTTGCCCTGAAACAATTGAGTTGAATGTGCTGATGACTCCTAGATGTGATGTGGGATGTAAGAGCTACAAGATTGATGTGAGTAATGAGCTTTGCAGCGTCTGAAACATGATTTTTGATAAAATCAAGGTTGTGATACGCATGCCACAAATCTAGGAAAAGTGATAATTGGCGGGAGGTTTCTGAAATGATCCTTGCATGTAACCTCCAACTGCTAAAAATAGATCCCTAAATCAAAGGATGCCTTTGAATGATACCATGGGAAGAGAATTTCGTGCATGCAAATATGTTTTTCTCGGTCTCAGAGGGAACTGGTCAACCTAAAGGAACATGCATTGGTCTACGAGCTTGGGATGAAAATATACGTAGTTTCTACGATGAGAAGAGATGGTTGTCCCAAAGGGATTATGCAATTTATGGGAGGAATAGGTGATTTTCTCCCGATATTGCATAATTTCTGGTATGAGCAGCAGTCCTTGGTCAAACCTCACAATTTTCTCAAGGAAGCCTGTCTCACTGTATTGCGCAACTTCTGAGCTGAGTAGTTGTCCTGGGTCAGACCTCGCAATTTTCTTAAGGAATCCTGTATGGTTGTATTTCACATTTTTAGCTAAGCAGTTATCTTGGGTCATACCTCACATTCTTCTCAAGAAAGCATATCTGACTGTATTCCACAATTTCTGATAGAAACAGGTGACTGTCTCCCAAGATTGCGCAATTTCTGCTAGCTATTGGGCTAGTTGTCCTAGAGGGATTGCACAATTTCTGGTAGCAGTAGGTGGCTATTGCCCAGAATTGCATAGTTTACGGGCTAAGAAGTTGTCTTGGGATGAACTGTACAATTTTTTAGAGGAATACTATCAGGAAGAATTGCACAGTTCTAGAGCCCAGCTGGGTTTCCACAACTTCTAGAGGGAAGGTTGGTTCCCCTCCAAAATTTTGCAATTCCCATAGGGAGATGCTCAACCAAAAATTGACATCATGTTTGAAAAGTGGCCTATGAAGGGGATGGAACAAACCTGCATCCACATGCTGATAAGACTCTATGAAATAGTTGAAGCTAATGTGCTTGATAGTGCAAGACATGATGCTGAGGATGGTTGGTAAGGGGGCTCCAAACCGAATCTAAGGCAAACGTTAGGAGGGTAGTTGTAGCTGCTACAACACTTGGTGATACACTAATAGAACTCCAGCTCTTTGAATGGACCTTGTTCGTGAAAAGCAAGTATAGCACCTCCAGAAGTATTGTTTAGTTCTTTATTCTTCTTGGTTTCCACACTTGCTTGATTGTAATATGTAGCATCTTCCAAGCACTTGGTTGGTCGACACACATTCCAAACCAAGCCAAAAAATTTGTTTCAATTGGGGATGAGGGGTATATTGGTGCACAAGAAGTGTAGTCGTCAGAGTTTTAGTTTCATCTCTAGTGTTGCTCCATTGTTAGCAAGCCTGGATAGTACCCTAATAGAGTCATGCAGGAACACAAGCATCACTCCACTACCAGCAAGCCCGGTTAGTAACCCAGTGGAGTTACTTGCATCACCTCTCTACATAGGAAGCCTTTCTCTTCTTTCACATTGTTCATTTTCATTTTTTCATTTTTTTCATTTTTTCATAACTATCCATAACACTTATTCATTCCTGAGGTAGTAGATGGATTCTGACTTATTGAGAGTAGAAGAGGTTGTTCGTTCAGAGAAGTAGTTTGTATATACTTATGACGTTCTTGTTAAGGTTTTCCCCCTCACCTTCCTCTAGTTGGCTTAGTTGACAAGGATTAACCCAAAAACAACTGACTAGAGTAGGTGATACTATTTTGCACACACGTGTTGTGTTTTCAACAAGCTTCACTTTGAATAGTACGTATTTTCCATTGATGTATCATGGACTGAAAGTAATAAGTCCTTCATGAGAGAGTGGACAATAGATAACCAAATGTTAATAGCTTTACAAGTCCTGTTGTACTTCACCCAATTTATTTCAAGAGTCGCACATGGTTCATGTAAAACTAACCTATGGACATGAACAAGAAAACAAACCAAAAAGCAAAGGAAGAAGTAGGAGCCAATGCATATGCAAAGAAAGTAAGAAAACAAACAAGCAAGCAAGCCAGCACACAAACAAAGAAGCAAACATGCATGCAAGCAAGCAAACTCAAAGAAAATACTACTCCTACTCCTAAGCTAATAGTGCATGGGTTGTCTCACGTGGAGTGATACTTCCAATGTAGCCACTGACGCATTGGTCAACCCATGTTGGTGAAGGCATGGTTCGCAAACATCACAGTTGTGTAAACCAGCATCATGAAATATATAACGATGAAGACGGACACACTCCAAGCTTACAAGCTTCCACAGAACAAAAATGAGTGAAAGCTCATGACATGCACTCTGTGGACTTTCCATGGTGCTATGTTACATTACGTGCAGATGTTCAGTGTATGCATTCTATGGCTGTGATATGCAAGCAAACATGGGAAAGGTAGACCACTTACGTCTTGTACGTTTGCTTGTTGTGTAAGATTCCTCCAACACATGACCAATGGGATCATGTAGTTCGAGTGGAGGAAGTGAAATCTGAGTGTTGGATTGATCTTGAATGCAAAGCAGAGAGTGCTAATGAGCCTTGTGTGTTTCAACAATTTCCCAATCTGAAGTGAAACCAACCTCATGAGAGTATGCACTTGACATAGCCATCAGCTCGAGCTGAAGTGCCTCGATAGTCTATGGGGTTTCGACTTTGTCGACACATAGATCATTGTACACTAGTGTCTTAGACATATTAACAATGATTGGATCAACATTGTGATCAACTGAAGAAGTAGAAAGATCACGACAAGTAAGATAGAAAAATTCAGGATTTTTGTCGGCATCCTCAAGATTTGATGAATTGGGTAGAGGGGTAGATGAGAAGCAAGGATTTTCACCCTTCGTGTTTTTAGAAATGATATATGATAGATTGGATGGATTTTTAGAGGAAGATGTGTCCTCTCTGCAATGTAATGACAAATTGACATCTGACATGTCTTGTGAAGGATTTGGAAGTAGAAACATCTGGAAATGAGTTTTCATAGGTCAAATCAGTAGTGATAGAATCACAAGGGATGTCAGGATAAATCGGTTGAGGCATGATTGGAAGGGAATCATCCTTCACCATGCGTTTTTCTTTAGATTCCCGCAAACACTCATCATGAATGATGGGGTAGGTTGGCTACATAACACCAACTCTATCGATAGCTTGATCCTCATTCACAACAAGTGTGGAGTCCATAATGGAAGATCACAAGACAGTACAATCTGAAGGATCAATAGAACATGAGGATGGAGGTTGAGTGAATGAATCCACGTGAAAACCAATAGGCTTGCAAGAAAAATCCACATAGATACCAAGAGCAGATGGGGTGGGAGGATGTGACAGTTCAACAGATGTGTGTGCATGATCTCCCACATCACTCTATGGTGGTGAAGTTCTTTCATGACATGAAGGTAGAAAGTCACTTGTGATAGCAACTATGCTTGCCTATGATTGTGCAACCCCATCACTAAAGTGTGTTGAGTGGGGTTCATATGATTTCAAGAATTATAGATTTTTTGGATATGTGAAGAAGAATTATAGTTTTTTGGATATGTGAAGAAGATAGTCAAATATTCCATCAAGAAATTCCAAATAAATCTCATCTTCAGGAAATTGTTATGTAGGATTACAAAAACCTATTTGAAACTCTTCAATGGATTCATCAGGTGCCTTTTTTCTAGAATTTCTTTGTCGACTGCTTTATGGTTAAAGTGGTTGAAATCATGGTCTATCTCTGCGACCAGGCAAGAATGAGAACAAACAGATTTTTTGGGTAGTGTGTCACACCAGTGCATTAGGTGTCATCGAAGCATGTAGACAAACAATTCGTAGGTCATGTATTATTCAAAGATTCCATGTCTTCCGCATGAGCCTACAATGCCAACCGCATGCCTAAGTAAGGCTACATAGCCTCTACCATCATACGTTTTATGTGAAAAGATATCCAAGAGCTCTTCCGAGATTTTGAAGTCATTTCCATAAGACATACACTCTAGAAGAGAAACTTTTTAGTTAGTCATGATGGATATGTAGAGATTCAAAACATATGTGAGGAATTAGTTTTTCATTTAACCCTCCTTGTAGCACCAAAATTTTGATGGTGTTGGACCTACCAACATGTCAGGGGATCTCCCCAGTAAGAAGTCCCAACTATACCTTAAATTGTTTAGTGTAGGAGTACCAATAGTGGGTCATATGGTATCACCTTGACCATGATGGTGCACAAAGGTAAGTAATATGTCCATCTTTGTAGCAAGGGTGTGACATATGTAGCAAGTTAAGGAAGATGAATGAGAAATTTTAACACACACAGGTTGAGGTGAGTGCGCCCTTTGGAAACCGGTGAAAGAACGTAGTTAACAAGGGAACACATGAGCAAAGATGCATCATAACAAGGAAGGAGAGTAAGATAGAAATTCAAAGTGATGGTTAAACCAATAACACATTTCTGTAAGATTCATACATATATATAAAAAAAAATAGCTACACATGCATGCATAAGAAAATAGATACATATAACATTTAGAGTAAATAAGATAGCTGAAATACAATACGACATATGCATGAAATGTGATGGTTGTCTTATATTAAGAAGTGAAAGTTCCAGTCATACAATACAACCATGACCAACCACTACTTTGCAGAGCGGAATGTTACAATTGCTACCACCTACTGCTCCAAAGAGATTTACTAGCTTTACACAGTGGAGAAGCCCAGGCTCATTACAATACTCTCCAAGATTTCTCTAAGATACTCCTTTGGGAAGCTTAGATGACAAAAAGCCTATATGATGAGTGGTGAGGGGCTATTTATAGCAAAGGGTGGGGTGACCCTTGACATTCCCCTTTGTGACCATTCATCTACCCTCATGACTCTTCAACTACTCTATGACTGCTACATTCAACTATCAAGGCTTGAACTTCCACTTGACAAGACATTACATACAATCTGCACATGTACCCATGTGAGACAAAATGACTTGAGCAAGCCATGCAAGACATCACTGACACTCATACCATTGTGATGAGACCAACTCTTTGACATCCTTGTGATGGTTGGTGGTGGTGAACTGATGCCAGGCTTGGTTGTCTATGATGGTATTCGTGCACTCAATGGTGACATCCTGCTAAAAGCAAACTCTTGCCTCCATCACATCTAGGTACACTGATATGACTCCTCTGTCTAAATCATTGATAACATGTGCATCATTGTCTTGAGTGCAGCTAGACCAACAACATACTGATGCATAGTGTTTGTGATGATCTCGAAGTGTATACTAGTGACCATGCCAATCAACTTGTCAAAATACATGTTCAGCTCCAAGCAGACTTGCTTCTTGTCTTCACCTCGGTGAGTGTTCCAAATGGGTGAGATCACATGCATGTGCATAATGACATCCATGCTTCTAAATTCCCTTTCATGTGATCAATAGCACTAATCACCTTTTATGCTCCGTGTCAACTATTGAGATGGATCTATAACTTGTACAGGCACAGTTTCATACGTTTGTGCATGCTGCACCCCCTGTTGTACCTGTTCTTGTTGTAACTCATTCTCTCATTTGTGCAACTCCTATTCTTCCTTGAGTTTCCACTTGAGCACCTACAAATCCTTCGCTATTTCTCTCTCTTTTACTTTGCATGATCGTCTTGTCAGTTCATCACATCATAACCTCAGTCTCCAAAGTTGATTTCATCACAAGTGGATCTGCTTGAGCTTGAATCTTTGTTTTGCATCTATGCTATCAACAACCTTCCTCTTGCACTTGTCACGTGCAGATTTGCTACCTTCTACTGTTTCTAAGATGATACTTGTTTTGATGCTACTGCCATTACATTTTGACATCCTTGCCCATGAACAACTTGATGTCTTCATAGATAGAAAAGTCCTGAGACACTTGATCGACTGCATCCCAAGTTGTGTTCTGAATGGTGTCTTTGACTCTGCTCTCCTGTAAGCCATTTTACCTATGCTGCTGAGAGGAAGACGAACACCCATGATACCTGTAGACATAACAACACTCATGGGAAGTAATATTTCACTTGAAAACCATAACAAACTAAAGGACTGACATGCAACATACTTATGTGACTGTTTGTGAAGGTTGCACAATTTTCACCTGGAGGTCAGGAGACTGACTACCAAAACTGCACAAGGAAAATTTTGGGTTGTCATGAGGCTGACTTCCTACTGGAACTACACAATGAAAATTGCAACCTGGCCTACTGAGGATTGAAAATGTGCAATGGACAGTCCAACCTAGCCTGCTAAGGTCTAAAACTACACAATAGTCAGCAGTGACACGCAACCAACAAACTACATTGCACAGTTTCTAGGGCCAGCACGACACTACCTCCAAGAATTGCACCATTCAAGCCTAGAGGTCAGTGTTAGGCCAGACTTTCACAATTTCTAGAGGGAAGGTAGAGCCTTCACTTCCAGAAATGCGCAGTGCTACTCAACCAAGGCATGGTCCTAGCCAAGGAAGCCTAGACTGGGCAGTGGGCGATGGAAAAAATGAGAAGTCTGAATGCATGATTAGATGAGTGCAAACAAGAGTGAATGATCATATATGCAAACAAAAAGTGTAGGATTTATAAAATGGAAAAGCATGCATGAGTATGAAGCAAGTCGCTGCAACAGTGACTGTCCATGAAAAAACAATGTCATGCATGTGACATCAGTGAGATGTGAATGAAAATTGAAACGATGCTTCTACAAGCTAAAATACATAAAAGAAATTGAAGGTGCTCACTAAAATCAAGCAGACATCACCCAAACAATGTGAAACACAAAAAGAAACAGAAACATTGCGCTAGACATGAAAAGCGAGCTTATCCCAAAAGAACTGAGTTGAATGTGCTGATGACTCCTAGATGTGATGTGGGATGTAAGAGCGACAAGATTGATGTGAGGAATGAGCTCTGAAACACCTCGAATATGAGTTTTGATAAAATCGAGGTTGCGATGTGCATGCCACAAATCTAGGGAAAGTGACATTGGCGGGAGGCTTCTGAAATGATCCTTGCATGTAACCTATAGCTGCTAAAAATAGATCCTTGAATCAAGGGATTTCATTTCATGTTGCCTTGGGAAGAGATGTCCATGCATGCAAATCAGTTTTTCTTGGTCTTAGAGGGAACCAATCAACTAGAAGGCACATGCATCGGTCTGTGCACTTGGAATGAAAATATGCATAGTTTCTGGGCTGAACAGAGATGGTTGTACCAGAGGGATTGCATAATTTTTGGGAGGAAAAAGTAACTCTCTCCCAAGATTACAAAATTTCTGAGTTGAGCAATTTTCTCTGGTCAGACCTCGCAATTTTCTCAAGGAAGCATGTCTGACTATATTGCATAATTTTTGGGAGGAACAGGTGACTGTCTCCCAAGATTGCACAATTTGTACTAGCTCCTAGGTTGGCTATCCTAGAGGGATTGCACAATTTTTGGGAGCAAATGGACACTACTGCCTAGAATTTTGCAAATTTTGGGCTGAGCTACTGTCCTGGGATGAATTGTGCAATTTTTGAGAGGAAGACTGTCAAGAAGAATTGCGCAATTTTGGAGCCCATCTGGGTGTACAACTACATTTCCATAATTTCTAGAGGGAAGGCTCATTCCCCTCTAGAATTGTGCAATTCCTAGAGTGAGCTACTCAACCAGCAACTGACATTAAGTTCAGAAAGCAGCCTGTGAAGGGGCTATAATAAACCTACATGCACATGCTAACAAGACTCTATGAAATAGCTGAGGCTAGTGTGCTTGACAGTGCAAGACATGCTAGTGAGGATGCTCAGTAGGGAGGCTCCAAAATGAAGCTAAGGGAAAATTTTGGAGGGTAGTTGTAGCCTGTACAATAGGATGGAAGCATATAAAAAATAAAAGGCACTTCAAAATTAAACTTTCAAGAACTAAGAATGTATCCTTCAATGTAAATGAAAGAATATTTTAATGATTTATGGTAGAAATCCAAGCAAATATGAACATGAAAATATTTCATTGACAGTGCAAATAACAGGGGATTTTTGTTCCTCCGAAACATCCTTACAATTTCAACCATAAACGGTTGAATTTCAACTACTTCATTATCTACTACAACCCACAACATATTCTTTACAAGGAAGCATAGGATTTTCAACATCATCATCAACAACAACCTATAGTTTTCAACAAATAGCTTCAAATATGTCCCTATGAAAACTACAAAATATCTTGCATCATGTTAAAAAATTGTAGTAACAATCACATAATCATCTTCTCCAATGTATTATCTTCATACAAGAGATTTGGGGAAAAACCTTTTGTGTAGTGATTAGTTCCTACATAATGAAAATTACATTGTATTATAAACACTACAAAGTTTTGGTGTCACATGGAAGCCATAAACAAGTGTTCGAACAGCTTTCAAGACTAGTTGAAGGTACTCTCCAAAGAATTGTTGGTATAATTAAAATATCATAAAGTTTTATAACCAACAGCTTTCTAAAGTGTTACAAGATGAAAATTCAAGTGAAGGGTCTTTGACTTATATTTAATTTAACAACGTTGACAACTTTTACATCAAATACAATTAGTTTTTCATGGGTTCATAAGTATTGGTATCTCCTACACTGATTGGAGTATCTATAAGCCACTTTGAATTTTCAATGTTAGAAGCAATCAATTGAAAAGTAGTTCTTCGCTCAAGAGATGGGACTGTACTACCTTATTGGTTTCCTTCCATAACCCAAAAAAAGGGTAGAATGTCAAACCCCTATAACAATAAGAAATATAGTCTGATTTTTTCCTAGGAAAGCATTGAAGGACATCAAATTTAATGGTGTTACTAATCAACGAGAACCTTTTTACTTTCATGATATTCAAATATTACATCCATTATCTCATCTTAGTTGTTACAATTTTTTAGAAACAAAGAGATTATATTCAAATTTAGATTTCGCTTTCAAATTCCAAATCCCTTTAGGGTTAAATATGCTTCCCATGTTAACAATGGCGTATACAAGAACCTACCATCTTTGATCATTTCATCTCTATTCGACTTGTTCCCACCATGAGACCTACTTCCATATGCCCTATTGGTCATATCCTTCTTCCCATGGTTGATGCTAACCAGCCCCTGTCTCTGCAAATATGAAAAACTCTGAAGGATAATCAGTGACCTCTGCTTGTTTCTCCTATGCCTAGATGATTTTGTCATCATATTCTTTATAACTTCTGATCTTTGCCTTCAAAGTTCTCAATATGTCTGTTATGTCAGTAGAGTGCCCATCACCATGTCGCTCATCTGATCTATAGGGAGAGTCTCGTGAACTCTAGTCTACTATATTTCTAGTCATCTTTGATCTTTTTCCTCCAAGTATACCATGTTAGCTGAACCAAATATAAATATAATAAACATACCTTAGTATCTTTCAGGGGAGGGTATCGCATCTACAACATCAACCAAATTAACAGAATACATGTATAAACATAATTATATCAGTATATAGACATCATTTCAATCATTATCTAGTTACCATGCATGACTATACTATAACCATGAAAATGCATGCTTAACGAAATATAGACACTAACATGCATAACAAATTCATAACCTACATGCACTCATGATGATGACATCCAACAACAATCACCATCATCCTCTACATAGCAACACAACTGCAACAATGACCACCACTATGCATAAACAACAAGCACATAAACTACAAGCATAAAGAACACATATGCAACCTACATGTGTGAATGAAAAATACATTCCACCTATCCAATCCAGCGGGTAAACCATGCTTTAATACCACTTTGTAACACCCTCCTTCCCCATTTACCCAAGCTTGCCATTCCACCAGGGTAAACATATGATGAAGAGTTACTATGATATGATTGAACCTCCTATATCACCTTAAGGAACTGGAACTAATGGACCAACACTTTAAATACCTCCCTTGAGAGCTATAGAACCTTCAGGAGCCAACCAACCCCTCTAGGTGTCTAACATCTTAGAGAACTTGCTTCTTGGCTGAACTATGTAGAATTCCTACTGAAACTCTGATAGATCTAGAATTCTAGTTAAATTAAACACAAGTAATTCGTTGATATTCAAGAGAGGAGAGAAAGAATTTGCTCTATAAAATCATTGTATTAAACTAATGAACAATAGTAATACATGAGCAACCAAACCTCTAATCCCAAAGGGAGGTGGCTATATAGAAATTACCGAATCTAGAAAACTAGGAAAAAACAAGTAAAAAAACTAGAAAAGGCTAAGAAAAATTAAAGGGGGGCCTAAAATAGAAACAATGACTCAAGAAAACCTATGTCAACTATCAGCCATGAGGAAAGCATGAGGAGGGGCACATTTCCCAAGGAAGGCAACTTTAAAACATGCTAAAATGGTCCGGGGGACCAGATCACTTGATTTAAGGGGGAATCTTCATGTGGGGTGACAATCCTCAAATAACTCAAGTGGATGAGGTGGGGTTAGGTATGAACATGAACTTACATGTCTAAATGGTTTAGGAAAGTCATTGGAAAAATATTTCCATAATATTAAGCCTTTAAAGGAAAAAAACAAGGGAAATTTGGTCCATCGAGCTAGTTTACCAAAAACCAAGTGTGAACATGATTTTTAGTGCATGTGGCTAAGTCAACGATACTTAGGCTAAAAATAAATGTAGATGTTAGGATTATATTCCAACACCCCCCCTTCATCCCAACTCACTTATCTAAACTGAGTCTTGACCAAGATGCCATGTTAGGTAATCAGGTACAATAAATAAAAGATCCTCGTAAAATGAAGAAAGGAAAAAAGGGCTAGGTAGCCAGAAGGGCCTACTCAACTGTCTCCACCACTCCTATCATAGCTCTTAGTTCTAAAAATTTCTTTTCAATGAAATATTTGGTGAAGATGTCTACAACCTACTGCTTAGTGGGGTAGTACTGTACTGATATGACTAAGTCACGAATTAGCTCGTGGATGTAATGCATGTGAATCTTGATGTGCTTGTTCCTCTGCCTCTAAACTAGATTAGTCGATATCTAAATGGACCCCTGATTGTCACAAAATATGATAGTCGGAAGTGGATACTAAATACCAAACTCGGAGACAAGCCCCTGCAACCAAACAGCCTATGTAGCTACATTCATTGTACCTCTATACTCTGCCTCGACTGTAGATAAAGAAATTGTGGATTTCTTCTTGCTAGACCAGCAAAAAGGCCCTAAACCAAAGATGAAAACATAACCATAGGTGGACTTGCGGTCTATACCGTCGCCATCCCAATCAGAATCTAAGTCCACAATTAGTGAAAGTGGGAACTCTGCAACATTAAATATACCAAAACTAGAAGTACCTTTCACATATCTAAGGATCCTCTTTGCAGCTTTCCGGTGAAGCTCATGGGGCTCCTACATATATCTAGAACAAAATACTACTGGAAAAGATATATCAGGTCATGTGTGAGTAAGATACAATAAACTCCCAACCAACTATCATTACAGTGTATTGTCTACCAAAGGTGTAGTACCCGCATCCTCAAATTTGATCCCCGAAAGAAAAGTTGATGTTGTTGGCTTGCATTATGTCATATGAAAGTGGACAAGTAGATCTGATGCATACTTAGACTGTGCCATCTTGATCCCTGAAGTAGACTGAGAAACTTCAAGACCAAGAAAGTAGTGCAATAGTCCCAATCTGTCATGGAAAATCGATCGTGGAATGCTGATTTTCGTGAATCAATAGCTGAGGTAAGGTTCCCTGTCATTAGTAAATCATATACATAAATTAATATTAGAAAAATGTAATCATGTTACATAAAATAAACATTCGGATCATATTTGCGTTAAATGAATCCAAAGGAAAGTAGGAAAGAATCAATCTTTGCATACCAGGACCTGGGAACCTGTTTTAGGCCATACAAAGATTTCTTTAATCTACAAAAGAGGGGAGAGTTATGAATTTATCCCTTTGGATACTCCATATATATCTCCTCCTTGAGATCTCCATGAAGAAATTCACTCTTCACATCCATGTGATGAACTTCCCATCTACGAGAAGCAGCAATGGCTAAAACTAGTCGAATGGAGTCCATTTTTACAACAGATGCAAATGTCTCTATGTAGTCTATGCCATGTACATATGAGTATCCTTTTGCAACAAGTCAAGCTTTGTATTTTCTAATCTCACCATCCGTAGAAATTTTTGTTCAATATATCATTCAGTATGGAATAAGCTTTCTTCCTCTCGGAAGTGGAAAAAAGTCCCATGTGTTGTTTTCCATGAGAGTAGAGTACTCTTCATCCATGGTAGCCTCCCAAAGTGGGTTTCTAGTAGCCTCAGAGTGTGATTGTAGATTTGAAAGAAGTGTCATATAGCAATGTATGGGAATCAATGGTTTGGTGGCATCCAGGGCTTGAGGAGCCCCAAAAAACTGTGACCTAGTCCTTCTCGCATCCGCACGATCATTGAGTTGGAGTAGCCATGACCTTCTCCTCATCCTCTGAATTAGACACAAGAGGCTTCTCTGATTGCTTCTCTGAAGTGCTTGAAGAATTTTTGAACTCCTCCTCATCAGTGGCAACAAGCGGTTCCTTGATAGGGTTTGCTGAAAAATCATGCAATGATTCTTCTTCAAAATTCAGACTTCGAGCTACAACGAACTTTTTAGTGTGAGATTCTAGAAATATATATCCTTTGACACTGTCAGGATATCCAACAATGATACATTCAGCACTTTTAGGCTCCAAAGCATTCCTCTTATCTGTCAAAATGTGAGCCCATCCTCATGAACCAAAAATGCAAAAGTGCAACACTTTCGGTTTCTTACCAGTCCAACATTCAAATGTAGTGGTGTCTTTGAGTGCTTTGTAAGGAATGTGGTTCTAAATGTATGTTGCACAATTAATAGCTTCAGTCCATAGCTTAGGAGCTAATGATTTGGACTATATCATACAATTGGCCATCTCTTTTAACGACCAATTTTTCCTCTCCGCGACACCATTCTGCTATGGTGTATATGGCACTGTGTGTTGTGGTTATATACTTGCATCAATATAAAGTTGTTGCACATCTTTGTTGACATACTCCCCCCCATTATTAGTATGGAGTATATTAATCCTACACCCAGACTCATTCTCGGCAAGTGCTTTAAATTCTATAAGGCATTCAAATACTTCCGATTTTAATTTTAGAAAAAAATACCCAAGTAAGGCGAGAGAAATCATCTATGAAGTTGAGTACATATTGAACCTTACTAATTGAAGGCTGCAGGAAGGGGCCCGTGATGTCACTGTGAATCAGCCCAAGACATGAAGAAGCTCTATGTGCCTTCCCTTTGTCAAACTTTTTCTCCAGATGCTTGCCAAGAATGCATCCTTGACATACACCACTTGTGAATTTACTAGCGGACAATCCTTCTACCATGTTTTCCTTGCTGAGTTGATGCAAGTACTTATTGTTTAGATGGCCAAATATTTCATGCCATAACCTACTGATATCATTATATTGTGACATAAATTCAGCTATAATATATTTAGGAACAAAATGGGAGAAGAAATAGAAACGAGAACCATGAT
Source organism: Pinus taeda (assembly GCA_000404065.3). Lineage (NCBI taxonomy): Eukaryota > Viridiplantae > Streptophyta > Pinopsida > Pinales > Pinaceae > Pinus > Pinus taeda. Next base: position 188,808 of record APFE030760122.1, on the reverse strand, counting down.
CTCAATTCCATGTGCAAGTTGTGAGCCCGTGGAAATGTCGGAAATCACTGTGGAGTCTAGAGTGAACTCCACCTTCCTTCCAGAGCCAGAATGAATGATCTGATATATCGAGAAAATATTTGTGGAAAGTGAGGGAACATGAAGCACATTTTTTAAGCATCCCCCTTCAAGGTCTACAATTCCTTCTCCGCACAACTTTGCCGGTGTGGCATCTCCCAAGTAAATTGGGAATCTGGTACTTTCTTCGATGGAGGAAAATTCATCTTTTGATGTAGCCATATAGTTCAATGCACCTCAATCAAGGATCCAAGCTGATGGAGTGGATGTAACAGCCATTAAAGCAAAACCATCTCATAATCTCCCTCTCCCATCTCTCGTTATGTTATCATCCTTCTTCTCTGCATTCTCGGACATGGTGAGATTACGCTGCTACAATTGCTTAGCCATCTCATCAATTTTTTTCCTCATGCAATTTTCTTCAGGATGAAAAACTTTGGAATAGTAGCTAAAAAGTTTTCTTTCCTTCTTCTTCTTACCCTTAGGCAAATAAGAGCTCTCTGAATATTGTATGGGTCTCTCCTTCTTCGATTCATTAAATTTACCCTTCCCTTTTTGCTTGTCTCTTCCACTACTCTTTGAAGCATTAGTAGCCGCAAGTGCTTGGTTATTTGAATGCTTGATGGCACCCATTTGGACTAACTTAGCTTTCTCTTGAGTCAATGCTGCAATGAAGTCATTCAATGGAGGCATTTTCCATTTTTCCTGAGTCAATTTAGATGCTTGAAAAGACAACACAAATACAGAATATTTAGGGCCCAATTTCGAGAGAATCAAAAGGATGAGTTGATATTCCTCTTTCTTGACTCCACATGCATCAAGTTCAACGAGGAGAGATTTAAAATTGGTGAAGTATTCTTTCAGGTTGCTAAAATGAGTTATACTAAGGGATATGAGTTCATTCTCCAGTTGATGCACTCTCATTTAATCTTGCTTGTTGAATAGTCCTTCTAGTGTGGTCCAGACTACACTGGGAGTAGTGGCTACGCTACCATGAAAGAGGAGTTATATGGAAATTGATAGGAATATCATCCCAATTGATTCATCTAATTTATTGAAATACTTGATCTTCTTTGTTGCAGAAGTTAGTTCAGTCGTTGTCCCCATTGTTACCCTATAAAGCCCTTTGGTTCGGAGAGGCAAAGTGATCTCTGTCTTCCACTTGAAGTAATTGAAAGGATTTAGAGCGAGTTTTGTGGGCTGAGAGATATGATCAATTGCTGCTTTCTGCACCTCCTAATGATCTATACCTACAAATAAAACCGTCTACAATCCACTAAATTCGAACTAGCTCTGATACCATGTAGAATTCCTATAGAAACTCCGATAGATCTAGAATTCTAGTTAAATTAAACACAAGTAATTTTCTGATATTCAAGAGAGGAGAGAAAGAATTTTCTCCATAAAATCAATGTATTAATTTAATGAACAATATTAATACATAAGCAACCAAACCTCTAATCCCAAAGGGATGTGGTTATATAGAAATTGCCGAATCTAGAAAACTAGGAAAAAACTAGTAAAAAAACTAGAAAAGGCTAAGAAAAGCTAAAGGGAGGCCTAAAATAGCAACAATGAGTCAAGAAAAACTATGCCAAATATCAGCCACGAGGAAAGCATGAGGAGGGGTGCATTTCCCAAGGAAGGCAACTTTAAAACATGCTAAAATGGTCTGGCAGACCAAATCCCTTGATTTAAGGGGGAATCTTCATGCGGGGTACCAATCCTCAAATAACTCAAGTGGATGAGGTGTGGTTAGGTGTGAACATGAAATTAGATGTCTAAATGGTTTAGGAGAGTGGTTGTACCAATATTTCCATAATATTAAGCCTTTTAAGGAAAAAAACAAGGCAAAGTTGGTCCACCGAGCTAGTTTACCAAAAACCATGTGTGAACATGATTTTTAGTGCATGTGGCTAAGTCAAGGATACTTAGGCTAAAAAATAAATGTAGATTTTTGGATTATATTCCAACAAATTAGACCCCCAATAACTCCCATAAAAAACCTTCCATGCAACTTATACCCTCCAATCTCTCCCACAGCAAGGATTCCATGCGACTGTAGACTTTTTCAGGAAGTTTTGTGCCAACAACCCCAGATTCCGAGCCACTTTTTTAGGGCTAGGATTTAAGCCTCTTCCCATAACTTCATAAAACTTCTAGAAATGATAAATAACAAGACGACAAGGCCCCTAATTAAAAACTTAAACAAGTACCTCACTTGACAGGGCCTAGCCATGACAAACATTCTGTCAAACAAATCATAAACATGTAATCTACAAGTCATAACAAGAGATTTGAACATATGGACCTCATACTTATCTGATATTCATAAAGAAGGTATGATTCCCTCTCATAATAGTTACACTGTCATCTATTAGGTCATACATTCATTGAGAATTCATTTACCAATCAAAAATTCATGAGAGAAATAACTACAGTCTATCATAAAACATGCTTATAACCAACAAAATAACAATGATACAACAACCATTAAAAACACATATAAACAAGTATAGATATACATGGAACACAAGAGGAAAGAGCTCTTATTAACAAATGCAAAATCCAACCTAGCCAGGACTTCCATGTACCAGCCGACCATAGATTGGGCTAAACCAAATGTTTCTTTCAACCAATCACCATCATGCTATATTCCAAGCATGAATGTGGGACTCACAACAAAACAAATCAAGGCTTCCTTGGGCTTTACTGTGTATCCCACTAAGGGATTCCTAGGCCCAAACCATAAACATACACTACAGGATTTACCGTAATCCCGCCATATACTGGAAAGTGATTACTAGGCCCTAAACAAGCATGGATGCCTTGAGATATCTCCACCTAAACCGTTAGGCATTTGTCCTTCTCCACCCTCTAGTATTTACCATGTCTCTCACCATTACTACTCAAGGGATTACTAGGCCCAATAAGGGTATTCACCTCTAGGATTTATTGTGTATCCTACCATTACCAGTTAAGGGATTCCTAGGCCTAACAAGGGTATTCATAACTGTGGCTTACTGTGTATCCCACCATTATCAGCTGAGGGATTTCTAGGCCTTGTGATTTTTCTTGAGACCACCCCACTCAGTTTCAAAACCATCCAGTAATCCATCTCTACCAAGAGAAAGCTCATCACACCATGGCTAAGGATAAAATTGACAGATGATGAGGTCAGTTAAGGATAAAATTGATCGTCAACAACTCAAAGGAGTGTACAAAAATGATTGCTCATGTGGCAAAAGTTATATTGGGGAAACAGGCAGATCTCTGGAAACAAGACTAAAAGAGCACGCAGCTGACATAAAGAATGAGAGATCACGTACATCTACCCTTGCAGAACACTCGACCAAGACCAAGCATCATATGTGTTTAGAAGATGCCAAGGTAATTGCAAGAGAGGACAACTATCACAAAAGAAAAATCAGAGAGGCCATTGAAATTAGGAAATTTCCACAAAACCTCAACAGGGACAATGGGAGTGAAATCAGTGAAAATTGGCTTACCCTCATCAGACAAATAAACCCCCCCCGGGACACTCGGAAGCATAAGATCATGGAAAAGGTCATTCATTTCGAAGCTGGGATTAATTAATTAATTAATTAAAACAAATTAAAACAAATTAATTATCAAATTAATTATTAAATTAAATTAATTAAATTAATTAATTATATTAATTATTTTTAATTAATTAAATTAAATTAATAATCAATTAAATTATTGATTAATTCAAATTAATTAATTAATTTAATTATTTAATTAGGTTAAATTAAAAATAATTAGGATAAATTATGATTAATAAACAAGAAATAATAGGGTTTTCTAAACATGATTAATTTAATTTAATTAAATTTAATTAACTATAATCATAAATTATGAATTTATTTAATTACATATGAAAAGAAATTAGAATTAGTTTCTTTTAATCAGATAAAAATTGAATTGATTAATAAAAACAAAAGAAATTAAGATTAAAATAAAATATAAATAAAAAAATTAAAATTAAAAAATCAGTTAAATAAAAAAAGTAATTATATTAATCAATTAAATAAAAATTATAGAATTAATTTATAAAAATGTTTAATTAAAATAAAAATTTTAATATTCATATTAATTAAAAATTTAGATTAATTAATTCATTAAAATTATATTAAATAAAAATAATAATTCAAATTCATATTAATTAGTTAAATAAACTAAAATAATCAATGATTAGATAAATTGAAATAATTAAATAATTAATTAAATTTCAAGTGTCGGCCCTTATAAAAATTAGGGTTCTTGGTGTATTTATATCCAGGTTCATGTCTTCTTCTCTCAACAATCTTTCATTCATTTTCTATCTTTCTGATTTGTCCTGATGATGGACCCCCTTTGGGGTTTGAAACGTCGACTCAATGAACAAAAGACTGTGGACAATCCGGATCATACCACTGCAAAAAACTTCCACAAAAGCCTGAAATCTAACACACCATGGTTATTCATAAATGGGAATGCAAGGCTGAAAACCACTGCCACACCTAGCAAAACCCATGCCAATGACAGAAAGAGAACAAAATACACACATGCAGGTACCATGCATGGCAAAACTAGCAAGGAAATCATACATGCAACTCAATACCTACAAGTAATCTTGTTGTAGCCGATTGACCCCTGTCTTCCTCGCTTGATCATTGCTTCCCCTTGCTTTCTCATCTTTCCTTTGCCTCGCTTCCTCCAATCCTAGAGTTCTCCAAGAATACTCTTAGTGTATGAGAGTATGTCAGAGTAGAGAGAATAGAGAGAGAGCTCCAAAACTGAATTAACAAAAGGTTAAACTGAAAAAAAGGTTGTGAAGTGATCCTCAAGATCCTTTTTATTAATGAGGCCTCTATTTTCTTTAATTTCCATTATTTTTTCTTAAGTTTCCACTTCACATGCAACCTATGACCTTTCACCTTCATTTTCTCCTAATTTCCCTCATTTTCATAAATAAAAATGTCAATTAATGCCTCTTTCCTTTCCAAAGCCTTTGCCATTGCCTTTTCCAATTTCCTTTAGCCATAATAAACCAAACGAACACCCACACTAGGATGCTTTTCCCAACATTCATCTTGGAATATGTGTCTAATGAACTTGGTTATTATTTTACGTTTACTAACTTTACTACATGGATTTTTAACCTGAGGTTGCTACAAACACCTCCCCCTTACGGGGAATAATGTCCTCCGTGTTCAATGACACCTACAACCAGCAAGACCAATGAAAATAAAAACATACTTCCCATGGAGCTTTATAAATTAGCTCGATGCAATATTTACAATGATCAACGCGCTGAAAAAGAAACCCAACATGACAAACATAACAACATGACAACCATATAGATTATTGGAGCTTTATAACATAATTCATGGTTGCATTTACATTCATATACATATATACATATACCCAAACACCATGAAAAACATGTACTAAAAGGAATCTTCTCAACCAGCGAATAGAGAAGAATACATAGCCTGCATCTGATCATCCATCTCCCATGTAGCTTCATCAGGTCCAAAGTGCTTCCACCACACTTTAATCTACTTGATTGCTCAGTTCCAAAGCATGATCATATTTCTCTACAAAATACACTGAGGTTCCAAATAGAATTCTCCTTCTAGTTCCACCTGCAATATAGGCAAGTGAATCGCATGATCAACATCCTTTACATATTTTTTAAGTAATGAAACATAGAAAATATCATGGACTTTCATTGCCTGAGGTAGTGCAAGTCTGTAGGTCACTGGTCCAATCCTCTCAAGGATCTGGAAAGCCTCACAATACCAAGGTGCTAACTTTGCACATGACCCTATCCTTAAGGAGCTCTTCTTGGGCTTGATGCACAAGTACAAATTTTCCCCAACCTAAAGCTCCTTAACCAACCTATTCCAATCTGCATAATGTTTATGTCTATCTTGTGTTTCCTTTAGATTATTCTTGATAACCTGCATTTCCTATCTTCCAACATGTCTATTCCTACCAAGACCCCATTCACTATATCACTCCAACTGATGGGAGTGTTACAACTCCTCTCATACAGTACCTCAAACAAACTCATCCTTAGTGATTCTTGATACCCATTATTGTAAGAAAGCTGAACCAATGGAAGATACCCTTCCCACTTATGTTGCTAATGCATGACATACATTCTCAACATGTCCTCTAGAATCCTATTGACCCTCTCTATTTTTCTATCTATTTGCAGATGATAATTTGTGTTGAAGGCCAATGTTATGCCAAACCTACAAACATCTCCTTCTAAAACATGGAAATCAACTTACCATGCTATCCAACAAAATATTCCTTGAAACACCATGCAGTCTCACTATATCGCTGATGAAGACCTATGCTACATCACTAGTTGAATACATAGACTTCACTAGAATGAAGTGCGTTACCTTGGTCGACTTTTCCACCATAACCATGATGGAATCAATATTTATAGACATCCTTGGAAAACCTATAATGAAGTGCATTGAAATGACCTCACATGTCCACTCTAGAATCATAATAGGTTGTAGTAACCCACCTAGATTATTACACTTTACTTTTACCTGTTGATAATCCAAGCACCTAGACACAAACTTTACCACTTCCTACTTCAAATTCAGACAATAATAGAGCTTCTTCATCATTGTCAATGCATTTTGATATCCTAGGTGACCTGAATATGGTTTAGCATGAAATTCTCCCAGGATAAGATTCTTGAGCTCACTGTTGTTCAGCACATAGATCCTGGACCTAAATCTGATCAAACCATCGGCTGTGAGATGGCATTCCACATCATTTTCACTAATACCCTAATATAACATGTTCATAAGCTCCATGTACCTGTCATCATGTTTTCCTAGCTGTAAGATTTGATCCTATTGATCTGTCCCATAGAAGCTCATAATTTCTATGTGATTTACGTCTACTCTCCTATGAAGGGAACCTGCAACCCTGTTCTCTTTACCTTCAATGTACCTAATCTCAAAATCAAATCTACTGATTTTGGCCAACCTTCTAGCTTGCCTGGAAATTATATTCATTTGTCTAAACAAGTATATCAATCCACTATGATCACCCATCAGTGAAAATCTCTGGCCAAAAGGATAATGCCTCCACATCTTCAATGCATGAATTATCATTGCCAGCTCTAGATCATGTGTAACATAATTCTTCTCATTCTCATTCAATTTCCTTGATTTATAGCACACTACTTGTCCTTCCTACATAAGTACTCCACCAAGTCCTCTTTTGCAACCATGTATATACACCATGAACTCTGTATCTGAATCTACAATCTTAAGAACTGGGGCATTTGTCAAGAACCGCTTCAAATGCTCAAAATTGGTTACACATTCCTTGTATATTCAAACTTCTTACCTTTTCTTTGTAATGATGTAACTGGATATGAAATGCATGAGATGTTCCTAATGAACCTCCTATAGTAACCTATTAACCCATGAATGAACTTTCCTCATCCACATTCCTAGGAGCTTCCCATTCCATGATAGCTCTTATCTTTTTCAGATCCATTGATATGCCTTCCTTGGAAACAAGGTGTCCCAAGTGATGTACCTTTCTCTAAAAGAAACTTCATTTGCTAAGCTGGGCAAACAACTTATGCTCTCTTAGCAATATTAACAATGTTGTTAAGTATTTGTCATGCTCTTCCTCATTCTTATAATATATCAATATCCCATCAATGAACACAATAACAAACTTGTCCAGATAGGGATGCAATGCACTATTCATCAAAAACATAAAAGTAGATGGAGCATTAGTTAACCCAAATGGAATTACAACAAAATCATTATGTCCATACCTACTCTAAAAAGAAGTCTTGTAAATTTCCTCTTCTTTGATGTGTACCTGATGATATCCTGATATAAGATCAATCTTTGAGGACACTATTGCTCCCTTAAACTGATCAAACAAGTTTTTAGTCCTCAACAATGGATACCTATTCTTGATGGTTACCTTGTTCAACTTCCTGTAATAAATGCATAACCTAAGAATACCATCTTTCTTCTTCACAAACAATATCATTGCACCCTAAGATGGCACGCTTGGCCTGATGTATGTCAAGAATTTCTTTCAATTGTAACTTCAATTCTATCAACTTCGGTGTGCTCATCCTGTATGGTTCCTTTGATGTTGGTGCTGCCCCAAGTACCAGCTTAATGGAAAATTATGCTTCCATGTGAGGTGAAAACTTTCAAATATCCATGGGAAATACATCCTAAAACTATTGTAAAATCAGTACCTTCTCAATACCTCTCCATCATCAACATGTTTATCTTTATAACTAGAAATATGCATTGCAATTAACACACACCCTTTTCTGTGACTACACTTTGCCTACATAGTTGTAACCATCCTAACTGATGTTGCCTTCTTCTTACCTCACAATATCCTTTGTTATCCATTGTAATCCAAGAACTAAATGGCATTGTCTTAACAATCCACCTTGGTCCTACGAATATACAAGCAATCCATACCTAAAAGCATACTATACGATTTGAATGGAAGCACATTCAAATGCAGTGATGTAGGCATACCATTCAACTCAAATGTAAAATCTCTTAATTAATGATGAACTCTTTTCTTTGTACCTATAGCCAACTACACTAAGAAAGATTTTTCATGCACTTCTTTATTCAAACAACACTTAGCCACCAGGTTGGGAGTAACATAACTATAATTAGATCTAGGGTCAATCAAACTAGAAACAACTTGATCAAAAAGCTTACCATCCATCTATTACACAACATTTTTTCACTGTCCCTATACTCCCTGTTCCTTGATCCTAGAGGACCTCTACAATGAACCCCGCATGCTTTTCCTTCATGAAGAAACTCCCATTATGTCCCTCTTCATGAGTAGATTATTTCCCTTTTGCACCATTTCCCCTGAAACTTTTGTTCTGCTCAGTTTACAAGACCGACACTAATGGCCTTTGTCTCCCCCGCACCAATGTGCAGAGATTAACACTACTCCTCACACCGACTGGAGCAACTAAGCTGTATTTTAGCTGTGCCAGTAGTGTTATGGAAATTTTTTTAAATTAGAGTCAAAGCTTCCAGCTCTAGAAGCTCTGTAACGGAAGTCTGGTAAATGGTTTGGCCAGATGGGGTCAAGGATGACAGTTTGGGCTCCTTTCCCCTATAATGATGGAACTACCTCAATGGATAAGTCCTTCTCTCATGACAAGAGGATCCATCTCCCGTCCACATTTCCTATATAAACCTCGCTTCTTCCCAAGCACAAACTAGGGTGAATGTTATAGTCACAGTTGATAGTTTTGGCAGAGTTATTGTTGAGTGTTGATACTATTTTGGAGTAGACAAGAAAGCCATTACTAGTTATAGCTATCTAGTTGTGTGAGGGAGAAGTGTTTTTTGGTTTTGAGTGAAGCCTAAATAGAATAGCCTTTAAACTATTTTTGTTTGAAGCCATCATGGAATGCCAGCAGAAGTGTGTAGGAAACTAGTCTTGACAGAGGACGACTGCAACGTCAAGACAAATGGTTGTAATCTCTCTTTGATATTAATATATGCAACTATCGATTTACTTCCTACATGTTTTCTAATATTACTTACTCATGTCTTAATGTTTCTTGTTTTGTTAAGTAGGTTGAATTTCAATTTGACTATTATTATGTTTATGTGTTGTTGTCGTTTACTTGTTTCAGGAGCTTGAAGAAGGAAGCTAGAGATTTTTGGAGTGAGAAAACGAGGACATCATCAAGCATGATAAGTGACCAAGAGGTAGGCCCTCTTGATTGATTCTAACCTAAGGAAATATCCCATAGAATGTATCTATTGTGGCTAGTCCCATTATCAGGCTAGAGGAATTCGTTTGTGTCTGCACTTATAATTTTACTTCACCACAAATTGGAAACTCCACTGGGGATCCCATCTTTTTGTTTATTTTGGATTTCATGATTTCATGAGAACATTTCTAATTTCACATTCTCCCTTAAGTTTTGTTTCTTTTCTCCTGCTTACTAGCCTAAGTCTAAAATTCATAGTAGCAAATCTGGTCCCTGTTTTGAATCTTTTTTATTTTTCCTTAGTTACCTCGGCCAGCGTGCTTAATCCGCTGACAGTCACACCGACCAATGTGAATTGCTGAGGAATGGTCGTGCCAACTAGCCTCCGGTGCTTGTTGTTATTTAGGAAGTCACACTGATGGCAATAAGTGAATACTAGGGCTTGACCAAAATCTTGGCCAGTGTGTTCTGCTCTTGTGTTTTTTACCCCATAATATTTTAGGATTATTTTCTCCTTGATTAGAAAGATAATTTTCTTTTGGTTTTTCTCGCTTGTTGGCTTGTCATCTTTCTATTTTATTGATTGAGTCATTGAGTGGCCATCGACACTAGGGCATCTAGTTCGTCACCCATTCAGTAGTTTGTGAACTCACTAAGTCAGGTTGTAGGTGTGTTTACTGTTTATGTTTGTTTTTTGGTCCTTTTTATGACTTTGACCTCTTTTTGCACAAGTTTGAAAAAGTTTCGTTTACTAGCTTGAACATCTCTTTCCGACATAGATTACATTGTTGGACTTGTGTTTGTTAAATTCGGTGTTTCATTGATCCGAATGAACTTCTCTTTTAGTTTTTTCATCTGCTTGAAGAGTTCATTGTCTCGAAAAAAATTTCATTGAAAGATTTTATGCGAAAAGTTTGTTTTGTTGTTTCATCAGAAAGTATGAAATTCTAGCTTGTTGCACCATTATGTTATGATAATTTGAATCTTTTTAAAGACCAAAATTTCACCAGCATTTGAAAAAGGAAGAGAATGTTTCAATTTGAAAGGACTGATAGATAAGTGCTTGTCAGGAAATTAGGAATTGGAATTCATTTTTCATTGGTTTATTTTTTGAAAAAGTAAGGTAGTGAAAGATCATTTCGTTTTCATTTGCTTGATTGTTTGCATTTGATTGAGTAGTTTCAACCCTATCTAGTGTAGGGATTTCATCGAATTGAAAGGGTCTTGTCTCATTTAGTTGAATTTTAGGTTTTTTTGAGTAGCATCACTAAGACCTGAAAACTAAAACTTAACTCAAGGTCAACTCGAAAATGAATTCACTTAACTTAAGGTGCATTTGACATTAACGATCATATCTAGAAGGTCTAGGCTGGAGATGTGTCCCGGCATATTTAAACTTAGTAGCTTCCATTAGCTTAGACATTATAGAGTGTTAGCACAGATTTATGATCCCCGTACCGTCGAGTATATAACGAGAGACCCCACTAGGCTGCAACCCTTTTATCCTTAAGAAGCTGAGTCGTCCGCCTTGTGAACGTGATACACCGAACACAACATTCGGGGAGATTGCCTACTTTTACTTCTCGTTTCACCAAGAGGTATTCTACAGTTCATGGTTTCCTGGTAGTCCTATTTACCTAGATCATCCAGAGCAGTCATTTGACCTTTTTGACTCATTAAATTTAAAATATCATTCGAGCACTTGTCCTTTTGAGCTCGTTTCTAATCGAAAGTGATAGAGTCATCTTTTCTTCTTTCTCATCTCTTAAAAAATGAAAGAACGTTAGTCTTGTATGTGTCTTAATAATTGATTGCCCACAATCCAAAACATCTTGTTAGTTTTTTACCAAATTGTGAGTTCCCTTAAGAGGACATTTTAAAGCCTTGAAGTTATTTGTTCTGTTGACTAAGGCAAAGTCATCGTGGCGGAACCATCTGGTTCACCCAATTCCTCTTCCTCTCGTCCATCTAAAAGATTATCTGAGGAGCTGTTTCCTGAGTTATTAGTGTCACTTGAGGACCAAAATGTTGAACTTGCAATTGTTTTGAGTGATCAACCATTGTCATCTCGTCCTCCGCCTACTTTCGATACAGGGTCATTTGGTGATCTTGGCCCAGAATCTCTGAATAGTCCCATTTGAACTCTAGAAAACTCGCTGACCATTGATGGTCATCTTAGACTAGTTATCAATCATCTGAACCCTCTGTTTGACATTTTTGAGATATCACCGCAGTGTGCTTACAGTCTGTACGACGAACCAGGTGTTCCTTTGAAACTATCCACCAGTACACGTTCGGCCATTCATCGTCGTTTGTTTTCAAACATGGAACCCGAAGGCAAGGCTCTAGTCACATATCTGAATGATTCCAAAGTTTCTAATCCACATACTATTGAGGGGGAATAATTGCTATTGCAGTTTCCTCCTAAGGGTTTCCCTTATTTGGAAGGTATTCCCACCAGTTTGGCACCCAACTATGTGTCTTTGGGGCACTTAGTTTCAGGCACACCTAGTGCCTCATGACTCTACCATAATCATGTATGGGTGTCAGGCGTCAGACATACATTAGGTCCATTCATCAAGAACACGACTGTTACTTCAAGCTGTTACTTCAGTCCTTGTGCAACCCAACATTCTGAATACTCTTGTATCATCGATCCCAGTTACATGTCAGTCACAACCAGTAGTTTAAAAGATTATATCTGTTAGTTCCTCTGTCCCATTAGTTAGTGGCCAGATTGTGCCACCACATGGGGGGCAGAACCTGAGTGTCTTTACGGTGTCAGGTGCCACTAATGTGAGCAACTCACAAGCTCACATGCTTTGTTTAAGCTAGCCCTCTTCTGGTATTATTTATAACCCTTCTGATCCTACTGGATCAAGCAATGTCCAGTACCAACAGGTTCAGAATCCCATTGGTCCATCTAGATCGAGCAATGTTCAATATCAGTAGCCCTATGGGGCTCAAGTCCAATACCAAAATCCTTATGTTCCATATGGTTCTCAAGGATTGGTTAATCAACCTTACACCCTTCCATCTGGGCAGTACATATAGCCTTGCTACAGCCAGAGTCAGTTCGGTAATTTCCCAAGGACTGTTCAAGTACCCATGCAATAACAAGGACAACCTCTACAATGACTAGGGCAGCCTTTGTTACTAGAAGGGCAATCTTTGTTGCAACAAGGGCTCTTTGTACAATAGCAAGGGTAGATTATTCCACAACAAGGTCACTTACAACAACCGCAAGGTCAATCCTTACAACAGTTGTAGTAGGATGTACAATAGTAGATGCAATATTCTCTGCACACCTCTCAACCCATACCCTCATAGGGACAACCTCTGCAACCCTAGGGACAAATTTTGCAACCCCAAGGTCAACCGTCGCAATAGAAAAAACAACTAGGGTAGCAACAACCCTTGTATACATACCAACAAGGTCAACCCTTGTAGGGGCAGGGTCAAGGTCAAGTCCTACAGCAACAGGCCCAAAATCCTCATATCTTAGGTCAACAAGCTTAGAATCATGTCGGCCAAGGGCACCAAGTACAAAACCCCTACGTCTAAGGGAAACAAGTGTATCAACCTTATGCCCAAGAACTGCAAGTCCAAAACCCTCTTGTTTAGGGACAACAAGTTCATCAGCCCTATGTTCCAAGACAAGAAGTCTCGTATCCATATGTCCAAGGTCAACAGGCTCAACAGCCTTTTAACCCGTACATTGCTTATCAACAACCTATGCCTGGACAGTTGTTGGCCCTCAATTTTGGTCTATTTTTGCTTGAGGAAACTTACTTAATCCTTATATTTTCCATATATTTTCCATTATATCCATCCCATTTTGATGTATTTCATGCATATTCAGGTATTTAATTTTAATTTTGCAATTTCTAAAGTTTTTATGAAAATTTGATTTCAACTGCAAATTTTGACATAATGAGAAATTCCTGTAATAGCTATGTGGATGACATATTTGCAAGACACTTGGGCTTGATTTTGATACATGAATCGAGAGCTTGGGAACTAGGACTAAACTAATTCCACTTGGTTCGGTCAAAACAAGCTTTATTAGGGCTGGTCAGGGCTGGTCAAACATGACTAGTTACCTAGAAAATCCCCAGGAAATAGGGTATTTTTGTGATTTCATGGGATTGTCCATATTTTTGGGGGTGGATTGAATGAATTTCACTTATATAGATGGATATGAATAGATATGATTGTTAGAGAGACTTTATATTAGTTTGTTTCATAAAATTCTATTTAAGCCAAGAATTTGAAAGCTTATGGTATGTAATTTTTATATAACGTTATGCTGAGACAATTGGATTTTCGAGATTAATTTGAAGAACCTGTTCTACTTTCATTTTTCTGTTCATTGATGTGGATGAGTGACTAAAGTTTCAACATTTTATAGCAACCTCAAATGTGCAAAGCAAGGGTGGAGGCCCCCCCCTCCAAGCTATGTACACTTCATTGTTAGATTAGCTTAATTTGCATGAACTGGTTACTTTAGATATGTTTACTTGCCTCATTTTAGATTTTCTTATGAATTGATGTGTGATGATTTATATTATTGGTAAATCTTAGTTTGCTTATCATTCTAATAAGAAGGGAGAACAAAGTGTTCAAGTTGAATTCTCCTTCTATTAAATTAATAGATCAAAACTAAAATTCATATTTGTTACATGCAAACAGTTTTTTATCTACTTCTAGTTTTCCAATGATATCATAACGATGAATGAATTGTGATGAAAAATACCCAAATATCTCTTAAGTTAAGAGTCTACTTCATTATTTATTTATGTATCTTAAGCTATTGTTAATTCATGATATCTAATTTCTATTCATTAAGTAATAATTGAGAGAGAAGTACACAAATGGATCTCTTTAGTTAAGAGCCACTTCATCTTTCATACATTGCAAAACTGAGCTAGAAATTGTTAATATAAGCTTATATTTGTAATATGTACTTCTTTAGTTCTTCAAAATTCATCTTCTAAGCTTGGCTATTCCTAATATCCATACACTATGGACTTGCCTCCAAGTTTTACAAACCTGGATTGATAATCAATACTTGTGTTAATTTGTGTTAATAAATTAGCTCAACATTTTGGTGCCGTTCCAAGGAGGCAATTATCAACATAGTCAAACAGAAAGATAAACAAAAACAATAAAAATTTTATAAAAAAAAATAAAAAATAGTTAAGATACATTTCTTTTGGTTATGTTTCTTTATGCCTAGAAATAGAGGTCCTCAAGGTAGATTTATTAAACAAAACCCCCCATCAATAGTAGTAGGACCATCAAAGCTAACAACACCAGTTGTTGGTAAACCAACAATTGAGGAATTGGAAGAAAAACAAAGAACAAGACAAAGATTAACTTTAATTGAAAGGCAAACTTTGTTAGCCTGGGAGGTGAAAAGAAAACAACCTTCAACAACAGCACCTACTTCAAGAAAACAAAAAGAAATTGTTAAAGAAAAACAACCCATTTTTGAATCCATAGGTCAACCGATTTTTGAACAACTTGAGCCTCAAGTTGACATTGAAACAATTGAAGCTATGGTAGAAGAGGGACATGGATATGTTATTCTTACTCCTGAACAAAGACTTGAATATGAAAGACAACAATGAGAGTGGGGAAGACACAAAGAGGAAGAGGCAAATTGAGAAAATGATAGGAAAGGAGAAGAGGATAGGAAAGGACAAGAAGATGGTGGTGATTGGGAAACTACTTTTGGCTTTCCAATATTGGATACAAGTGCAGTATTAGGAGAAGATGTAAAAATGAAAAATATTCCACCTTCTGTATTGCCAAACTTTTATGGAATGTCAACGGAAGATCGTGATTCCTTTATGTTTGAATTTGATATCTTGTGTAGAACTTATGGATACATCGATGACATACAAAAACTTCGTCTCTTTTGTGCTACATTGAAAGAAGCAATCTTAAAATGGTTCATCGGTTTAGGAGAGCAAATTATAGCTTCTCGGGATGAAATGAAATCAATCTTTCTTAAAAAATATCAAGCCTATTGTAGGCCTAGGGACTCAAAAGAGGAAGAAAGAAGAACAAGAACAAATTTTAGCAATCTTTTGTCCCAAATGTAGAAAGAAACATGCATTAAGAGAATGTCCTATGGATAGCGTTCAAGTGTGTGGTCTTTGTACAGAAAATCATTCAACAAAAAACTAAGGTTGAAGGAATTGCAAATGAATCCAATGGAAGAAGTACAAGGAACAGAAAGTTTCCACTATGTGGCACTGAGAAGACATTCGCAACCAAGGATTCCTCAACAAAATCTACAACAATTCCCTCAACAAAACTATCAGTATCCACCTCAAAATTCTTAGAATAATCCAATGCCATGGCAAGCTTGGCCTCCACAACAATATCAAAACCAACCTCCACAAGGTTGGAGGGGATATGGTTATGGTAATCAGCCACCTCAACAATACCAACAACAATACTAGCAACAATATCAACAACCATTTTCATACCAACAATACCAAAAATACCAACAATATCCACAATCCATACCATTTCCGCAGTAGAATTCTGCATATCCATTACCCATGCCATTTCCACAACAGAATTCTCCACCACCACTAACACAACCATAACAGTTACAACTACCTTCAAACCAGCCTAGACAAACTCAACTACCAACCCAACGAGTGGCAAATCCAAGCAATAAAATGGATAAACCTTCACAGAATGTTGAAGAAGCAGCATATTTTCCAACATATTCTATTCTTCTAACTTAGTAACCGGAGAACCCATAGTAAAAGCCATTTTTCATCAACGTTTCAAATCCCAACAGGGATCCATCATTAGCAATTCTTCCCATAAATGATGTCCATTTAAGGACTAGAAAGGTGCTTAAAAAGGATTCTCCTCTGATCATAAAAGAACCAAATGAGAAAGGAGAACAACCTGAAACATCACATTCAAAAAAACTAAAAATAAATAAATAAATAAATAATAAAATAAAATAAAATAAAATAAAATAAAAATAATTAATTAATTAATTAATTAAAAATAAAATAAAAAATCAGAAAGAAAAAACTATTATAACTCAAACTCCACCCTATCCAAAGAGGTTAGTAGAGTAGAATATTGAAATGAACCTTCCTGAATTTGACATTTTGGATGAAGTGAAAATTGCTTATATAAAAATTCCCTTATTAAAAGCAATCAAAGAAATACCAATATATGCTAAAACAATAAAGGAATTATGCATCAAGAAAACTGGTAAAAAGGGGAAGGATCTTACTACAATCTAAGTCATTGGAAAATTAACAAGCCTCGTGTCTAAAAAACAATAGTAGAAAAATATATTGATCCTGGTATCCCTATGGTTACTATTTCAATAAATAATTTCTCAGTTCCAAACAAATTGATAGATTTGGGAGCTGCTATAAATGTAATTACTATGGAGACAATGAAGTATCTGCAATTAAATAATAGTAGATCTACTTCTACAATCCTAGACTTAGCAGATAGATCTAAAGTCGTACCAGAAGGAATATTAGAAGATATTATAGACTCTTTGGATTCATGGGAGTATCCTTTTGACTTCCTCATCTTGCATCTAAAAACAAATTTGGGAGGACATCCTCTAATCTTAGGCAGACCATGGTTAGCCACTGCTGATGCCTTTATAGGATACAGATCTAGAAGTATGATGATCACACATGGAGATGAGAGAAAACACATTACACTTTATTCTCCTACATAATCATCTTCTTTATAATCAATGCTTGAGGAACAAGAACAAAAAAAAACTAAATTAGTTCTAAGTATCAATCAAGTATTTGATCTTAGAGAGGAGGAAGAGAATGAAGATCTAATGGATCTTTTCATCTTAGAACCAAATATTTCATAGTAGCTTAGAGAGATTCAATATGAAGCTGCAAGTAATCTTTTGAATCATTGTTTTCAGGAAACTTGTATGATCCAAAACTTGCAAGAATCCTTTATAAACATTTTTCTTGTAAACACAATTACCAATTCAACAACAAAAACAGTTGAGATATATCCGATAAAACATTTGAGCATTGATAACCATTTACAATCGTCACAAGAGCAAGAGGTAATAGCATTATTACAAAAATATTCAAAATTTTTTGCCTCGTATTATACAGATATGAAAGGAATTCATCCCAACACATGCATTCACCACATCTATACAGATCAACAGATTAAACCAGTAAGACAACCTCAAAGATGAATGATGAAAGAAATAGTGATGGAAGAACTGTGAAAGCTACTAAACGGGTTCATCTATCCTATTTCAAATAGTCAATGGGTTTCTCCATTGGTAATTGTACCAAAGAAAAATGGGAAGTGGAGAATATGTGTGGATTACCAAGAATTGAACAAACCAACATTAAAAGATCATTTTCTGCTACCATTCATTGACCAGGTTCTAGACTCATTAGCTGGGAAGAAATTTTTCTCTTTCCTAGATGGGTTTAGTGGGTATAATTAGATTAGAATAGCAACAGAGGACCAGGACAAAACAACATTTACCTTCCCATGGGGAACTTATGCATATAATGTTTTGCCATTTGGACTATGTAATGCACCTACCACTTTCCAAAGAGCAGTGCTTGCAATATTTGTTGATCTAATCCATGAATGTGTAGAAGTCTATATGGATGATTTCATGGTATATGGAAACACATATGACGATTTCTTAAAAAATCTTGAGAAAGTTTTAAAATGATGCATAGAAACAAATTTGTCCCTGAGTAATGAAAAATGCTACATGATGTTAACCAAAGGGATAGTTTTGGGACACCATATTTGCTCACTAGGAATTAAAGTGGATCCAGCTAAAATACAAGTCATTGTGAATTTAATGCCACCTACAAATCAAAAGAAGGTAAGGAGTTTCTTGGGTTATGTAGGCTACTATAGACGATTTATAAAAAACTTTAGCAAAATAGCACAACCTCTATTCAAGTTACTAGCAAAGGATGTTGAATTCCATTGGACAAATCATTGCCAAAATGTATTTCAGAAATTGAAGGAAAAATTATCAATTGCACCCATTCTTCATGGACCAAACTGGTCTTTGCCATTTCATATTTCAACTGATGCATCTGATATTGCTATATATGCATCGCTTGGACAGAAGGAAAACTTGTTCAATTATGCTATTTACTTCATAAGCAAAAACTTAACACCTGCAGAACTGAACTACACAGTCACAAAAAAAGAAATGTTAGTTGTAGTACATGCAGTGAAAAAATTCAAGAATTACATAATAGGATACAAAGTATTCATTCATACATACCATTCAACAATCAAATACTTAATGAACAAAACAATCGCAAATGGAAGAATAACAAGATGGTTACTGTTAATGCAAGAATTTAACATTACAATTCAAGATCGACCAGGGAAAGAAAATCAAGTGGCTGATTTTGTTTCAAGATTACATACACCCAATGATCCAAATCCTGTTGCAGATAACTTTCTAGATGAACATTTGTTTGCAATAACAACAAAAATAGCATGGTTTGAAGACATAGCAAACTATCTATCCTCTGGAAAATTCCCAACTCAGTTTAGAAAGAAACAAAAAAGAAAAATTATTAGAGAAAGCTCTAGATATAGTTGGGTAAATGATGATCTGCTTTATACTAATTATGATTTAATAACAAGAAAATGTGTGAGAGAGGATGAAATATTAGAAATATTGAAAGCATATCATGATGAACCATGTGGTGGTCATTTTGCAGACAGACGAACAACTTATAAGGTGCTACAACTGGGC
This sequence comes from Pinus taeda, assembly GCA_000404065.3. NCBI lineage: Eukaryota > Viridiplantae > Streptophyta > Pinopsida > Pinales > Pinaceae > Pinus > Pinus taeda. The sequence continues at coordinate 169,180 of APFE030760122.1, read as the reverse complement.
TACTACTGGCCAACAATCTTCAAAGATTCCAAGGCTTATGTCAAGAGATGTGACAGTTGCCAAAGAATAGAGAGACCAATAGTATCAGATGAGATGCCACTTAAACCACAAGTTCTCATAGAACCATTCGAGCAATGGGCTCTAGATTTTTTGGGACCAATAAATCCACCATCAAACAGAAAGAAGTACATCCTGGTATGTACAGATTATGTAACTAAATGGGTTGAAGCAAAAGCAATCACAAAGGAAACAGAAAATACAGTGGTCACCTTCCTCTTTGATGAAATATTTGTGAGATTTGGCGTGCCTAGATAGATTGTAACTAATCAGGGAGCACCGTTCTTTTGTTCAGGATCTTACAGAAAAGTATAATATAAAGCACCAGAAATCAACAAAGTATCATCTTTAGGCAAATGGAAAATTGGAAGCAACAAATAAAGTCCTAGAAAACATAATGACAAAAATGGTACAGTTGAATAGGAAGGACTAGTCAGAAAAGTTAAGAGATGCACTATGGGCATACAGAATAACATGGAAAACCACAACTCGATTTAGTCCATACCAATTAGTATATGGAAAAGAAGTCTTACTGCCCATAGAATTTCATATACACACATTTAAGTTGGCAGCAACACTAGGACTAGAACTATCTGAAGCACAACAAAAACGGATAATGGAATTAAACCAACTAGAACACACGACATTGGTGCAGCAGCAAAAAATGAAATGGCACAACGAATTCATCAAGAACAAAAAATTGAACAAAGGAGACTGAGCACTAATGTTTGACTCCAAATTCAAAAATTTCAAGGCCAAATTTACAACACATTGGTTAGGGCCATATGAGATAGAGGAAATATTTAACGATGGAGCAGTTCAAATCAAAACAATTGATCAAGAATGTACATCATTTTTGGTAAATGGACATAGGCTTAAAATTTACAATAAGCTTGTCAACAAAGAATAATTTATGAAACAACTAATATAAGAGATAGATCTGGAAGTAATGGAACAACATAACCATGTACCTTCCAGTACTCTAGAAGAATAAAATTAAAAATTAAAAATAATAAAAATAAATAAAAACAAAAACAAAAACAAAAACAAAAATAAAAGGTTTGCTAGTGAAAACCAGGAAACTACCACCAAGAAAACAAGAATTCATAGAGGAAAACCAACTCATTTTGGACTGTATGAATTCACAACTTCTTGTTCTACTCTTACAACAGCTTTGTTTTGCAAAATATCCTCCAAAGAAACATGACTTGAGGACAAGTATTCAGATAAGCAAGGGGGAAGGTCGCACAAGAATCTTAGTTGTGCAGCTGAATTGATGATGAAACTTTTATTGTTCACAGTTGGGACCTGAAATATTTTTGAAATTGATGACATTTGGGGATCTGAAATGTTAGAAAACAACATTTATATATTGCATGAACCTAAAAAGTTAAAAAAGCATGTATACATTGCATGACAGTATGGACCTGAGTTATTATGAATTAATTCTAGAGGGACCTGAACGACGTCGACACATCGACAAGCAATGGACTAGAGTAAATGAAGGATGTTAGAAAAAAAAACAGAAATAAATTCTATATTTCAATCTATCTAAGACATTTGATCAGAAGACATCATCCAATATTGTCAAGAAAGTACAAGTGTTGTGAGTACAAAATTTTGCTCTTACAAATTCATTCTTTTTTTAGAAATTTTTAGAGCTCGTTAAAATTAAGATTAGTACCTGAATGCATATTCATTACATTAACTTCATCCTATACCCATCATTTTATACCCATTATCCTATGTACATCCTACATTTACATTCTAAAATTACCCTATAGCTAATCCCATGTACATCCTATCTTTAATTCCATAACCCTAACATTCCATAACCTTAAGTATATAACCCTAAGTATTTTTCCTCAAAGCAAAAGGGGTCGAATGGGATGCAATAAGTTGAAACCTGCACAAACAAATAAAACATTAGTATTATGGGAAATAATTTTAAACTTGAACTAAATGGTCATTTTAAAATTGAAGAGATATATTAGCAAACATAAGGGATATGCGCGTTATGAGATATATTACAAAACATACAAAATCGAAATGATTTATGTATTAAACCTATCGTAGCACATAAAAATTAATACTATTGGCAATGTGGTAATATGACACGATGGTGTAAGGTTATAATGCAAACCCAATGAAAAATATGATGAATGAATAACAGGCGAAGTCACATATGACAGTCATGCAATCGACGTGGCAACGAAGTAATGTACATATTACATTCAAGGTATGGTGAGTTGGTATATAGGAGGATGGCCACGAATGGATTGGAGGATGGCTACAGATACATTAAACATAGGCTAAGTTAAAATCATAATAAAAAAAATGAACGGAAATGCGGAAATGATGAACCATATGGTGTCGATAATAGGGTTGAAATAATTATAAACGGTTCCATTCTATTGAAATAATTTCGATTTAGTATGCAATTTGATGGTATATGCATGGCATTCCAGTCAAAGGGATGACCATGAAGGCATTATCCAACAAAATCTATACACGGCATTCCAGCCAGAGGACAACAAACAAAATGGTTAAAAAAATTTAAATAATAGAGACAAGCCATGTGTGTTAACAGTGAAAAGCTCCACCATTTTTGAAGCCAGAGACATCAAAACCATAAATTTTCTTTTCCATCACAGCCGTTTGAGGCTGAGGAAAGATGGTAGATGCCATTGGCATATACTTGAGGGAAGTAAAAATGGTTTGACAGAGAAAACAAACTGAGGAAATGGAGGTAGAAATATAGCATTGAGGAACTAGAGAGATATGAAGGGTAAGCTGAGTAGATTGATGGAGGAAGTGGAGTCAGTTAGAAAGAATCTCATGGATAAGAAAGGTAAGTAAAAAAAATCGGATTCATTTCCTTAATGCGATGGAGATTCGAGATTTTTTTCCTAGATCTCTCAATGGTCTGTCTGTCATTTATTTAGTTTTTGTTTGTGCCACCAGTCAACAAATAGGGGCATTTAAGATGCAAATAATAGGGCCACGAATGAAGGGGATTATGAAACTTCAACAACAGTCAAGTATCTTCTATGAAATTGCCAAGTTTGCAGTTAAAATGAAGTGATTATATAGTGAGTTTAAATGCACATGCAGTGGGCTTAATTGCACAAGCAATAAACTATGACATAGATTCAATTTAATGAATGATTTATTAACTGTAGAATGGAGAAAAATAAAATAAAATTCGGCTGATAGATCCAAATCTTCCACGAAATTTTGAAACAGTGTGCCTCATTAAATTTTGATTGCATGTGGAGAGTGAGACCTGGTTCTAGGGTTTAATAAAGGAAGTGATAGAGGTAAACAAGTAACCATGGAAGCACAGGGAGGAGGGAGCTCCACTCCCTCCTATAGTAATGTAATTTCAAACAGAGGAAGTGTAGGGAGAAAGAACAAGCCTCCACACTCCTCAGAGGACAAGACAAAAAATTCTGAAACCCAGAAGCCGGAATGCAGCAATACCCATGCAGAGCAAGGGACCCATGAGGATGGCCGACAAGAGAAGATAACAGAAGATAAAGGTTAGGGAATAGAGAATAGAACCAAGATGGGGCCCTGTAAACCCAAGACCAATAATAAACGTGGGTAATATTGAATGATCCAGCTCTACAAGAGCACATGGATCACATGGCAAACACAGCTATAATATGCAAGTTTATGGGAATCTGGCTGATGGAGAAAGCACTATACACTTGGATAAAATACAACTGGAAACCAAAAGGGGAGTTAAATATACATCTTGAATCCAAAGGTTTTTTTACAGTGGTGTTTATGAATATGGAGGACAGAGATAGGATTTTTGAAGGAGGACCATAGTTCCATGCGGCCGCTAGTCTATATATGCAGCCATGGATGATGAACTTTGTGTCGGAGCGAGAAACATTCACATTGGTACTAGTATGGATTAGACTTTACTACTTACCTTTATATTATTGAATGCCAGGGTCTTTAAAAGCTATAGGAAATAAATTAGGTCATTTTTAAAGATTTCATAGGCAACACTACTAGGTAAGTATACCTCCTATGCTCGTATATGTGTGGAGATGTACCTATCAGGAGCTCTTCCAAATGAGGTCATTCTAGAAGTCTATGTTGACGAATGGGTTCAGACAGTTGACTATGAGCATATCCCATTTAGAAGTCGCAAATTTCATGAGCATGGAAACCTATTCAGATATTGTCCTCTTAAAAGGGAGGAATACCTAAACATTAGTAAAGAAAAAGTCAATACAGGTTTTACTTAAGTGGGAGGAAAAGGGAAACAAGGGGGAAGGAAGATACAAAAGAATCCTAATGATAAAAAAAAAAGAAGTCACAATAGATTTGAGATCTTAGAATAAAGAGAAGAAGATGAGCGCAGTCAAAGGAAAATGGAGAATCAGGTAGAAAGGGGGAAAGGAAAAGAGACCAGCATGGAGTTCACTCAAGAACAGAATGAACACACAACAGACCCATTGAGTACCATGGAAACATAGGAAGACCATGAAATCACTCAAAGTGAAAGTGGTATAGAGGACCAAGACTTACAAGAGATCCTGGAATGGGAGAGCCTAGAGCTAGAAAAGTTTCTAAAACAAGGAGAAAACCTGGGAATAAACTCCATACCACAAGAGGAAGTTGACAAGGTACAATAGATATTCCTTAACAAGTCACACCAAAAAGTTGTAGGTGTCAAAAGAGGACATGACAACTAGGAACACAAAGGGGCTTCCTTAATAGGATTAATAACGGGAGAATTGGCAAAAAACCCAGGGAGGAAGAGAGGAAGAAAGAGACAGAAAGAATTGCTACTAGAGTGTGGCAAACTCATGATTGACTTAGGAAGGATGAAAGACCTTTCCAGTTACTCTTTCAAAACCCCACCTCTAATGAAGATTACAACCTGGAACATTAGAGGACTAGGGAGTAAAAGAAAACAGAGGAATCTAAGCAATAGGATCAGAGAGGAAAAACCTGACCTAGTGTTTATCCAGGAAAAAAAATGCTTAGTGGAGAAGGTTAGAGAGAAACATAGAAATTGGCTAAATAGATATGAATATCTTGAGGTCAAGGAAAATAAATCTGTTGGTGGAATTCTCACTCTATGGAATCCTCAGAAATTTGGTATGCTTGATGTAGAGGTGTCCAGACACCACCTTTCTTTGATTATCCAACCTGTAGGTGACAGGTAGTGTTACATAATTACCAATGTCTATGGTCCTCAGCCAATGGAGGACAAACTTCGACTCCTCACTACACTGGAGGATATGAAAAAGAGATACCAAGCTTTACCCTGGATTCCAGGGGAGATTTTAACATGATAAAATCACTCACAGAGAAGAAAAGGGGAACTAGAACACTTGGTAGGGATTCAGTTGCCTTCCAGAACTTTCTCAGCAATATGAAACTGGTAGATATGGACACTAGGAATGGTATTTTCACTTGTAATAACAAAAGAGGGGGCTCTACCCAAGTAGCCTCAAAATTAGCCAAATTTATTATCTCAGAGGGACTTCTACTCATGGGGAGTGGCCTGACGGTGTTCATCCTTCCTTTTGGTGTTTCAAACCCTTGGCCCATCCAATTGGAAGCTTCTCTAATAATTAAACCAAGGAATATCCCCTTCAGGTTTGAGAACGTTTGGTTCACACACTTAGATTTCCTCACAAACATTGAAAAATGGTGGAAAGTGTTGCACGAAAATTGTCACCTTGACATTCTGCAAATTAGTGTGAGTCTATCATCTCTCATACCTTCCTCCTTTGCAAGTCTTAAACCTCGGCTCTTCATATCAAACTTTGAAAATAAGAGAAAGACCTTAAAAATCTCTAAAATTCTGGTTCCACACTTTCTCTTAGCATTACCTGCAGTCCCGCACCTATTGGTCATGTCCCCTACGCACCTAACTACTCTGTGCCTGTGTTATGGGTGCGGACCCCTATAAAAGTTAAAAAGGCGCAAGCACATTCTTAAAAACTCACTTTGAGTCATTTTTGGAAGCTTCTAGAGGGAATCTTGGGGTGGCAAGTTAATGTCTTGAGGGTTCATGCATCCCATACCTTAAGGAGCTAACCCCTTGATGTGAGGAGCTTATCCCTTTGAAGCTGGACTTTATCCCTTCAATGTTGGACCTGTAACCTCCTTCCCTTGCACTAGAAAATGAAGCATTGGGCTGGTTACTGGGGGAGTTGAAAGCTAAATATTTTTGAGGGTAAATGTTGTTGGAACTTAGTCTTCCTAATTGAGCTTTTGAGAGGAGATATTACATCCCTTTTGATCTCATTTGGAAGAGAGTGAGGCTTGTTAAGGTAGAGGAGATTCCTATTTGGACCCTTGGAAGAACTTGTACAACATCAAGGCCCCAAAGGTTGTAAAGTTCTTCTATTTCAAAGTTAATACAATCAAGTTTATTTTTCTCAATAAGCTGTGTTTTATGGTTTATTTCATGGATTCCTTGATCGCCATGATGAACATGATTTATTATATTAGCTATGCAGGTGTTATTTGATGTGTGCTTATTTGTGATTGCATATTCTTCAAAGGAAACTCTTTCGAAGCTATTGGAGCATGGCTGTCACAAACTAGCATTGAACGTAAGGTAGGGTCTAAAACACCTCTTTGGTTTTTATTAATGAATCGCAATGTGTTTAGAGAAAGGTAGATTTGCTTGTCCTACTTGTTGTTAGATATTTGTTGATACTAGGGAGATCAGTCTTGTCTGCAAGAATGATTTATCTGGCCAATAAATTGGCAACTCCGCTGGGGATTTGGATGTGGTTTCTTAATTTTCCTTTGTCTTTGACTTGAGAAACTTGATTTCGTTTCTAGTTTTTGCTTGATGTGTGTGGGATTGGGTAGTTTTTAAGTTCTGTATTGTTTTTTGTTTTTTTCGAAATTTTTAAGACGACCGCACGTTCTGTTTATATTACTGTGTGGACCGCTCCGCGCTATTACTTTACTGCACAGAGTGGTACCATATCTGGTTTTGCTGGAAGCCTGCGGACCTTGTCAAAATTTTTGAAAAACCTAAAATCTTTTCGTCTAGTTAAGTTTAGGTTCTATTTATTACTTTTATTCTCTACCCAGATCTGTATATATCCTGCCAAAAGTCTCTCATGAGTAAGTTCCATTGGTGTTGTGTTTTAGATGAATTTCTAGAAGCTTTGCATGCCTGGATTGGTCTTCACTCAGTCTTTGTAGTGACTTAAAGATTAGAAGCCTAAGAAACTTTAGATAACCCTGGTATCTTTGTGTTCTTGATGAGTTTGGTTGGTTTGTGAAATTTTCTCTTGGTGAGAAATAGTTTTTGTTTCTCTTTGCAAATCTTTAAACGAACTTGGTCATAAGTTATGAATTTCATTTTTATAAAAGAAAACATAGCTGGGTGTTTTTTGATTGATTTGTTATTCTGAACGAATTAATCCTTAGTTTACTGAATAACTAAGTAAAACGTCCTCAAAAACATTTGAAGCTTTTATTTCAATTAGGTTTTTAAAATTTCAGATCTCAAGATTACATTTTTCATAGTTTTGAGTGTATTTTCTAGAAATCATAGATTCTCTTTTGGAAGAATTGTTTTCTGTAGTTTTGAGTGTTGAAAAGAAAAGGGATTTATTTTGTGAGCATAATTAGTAGCTTCGTTTTGAGTTTATTGAAAAATACAAAAAGATTTTCTTTTCGTTTATATGTTGAAGGAAAGATTTGTTTTTCAAGGAATTGCATTCTCAACTTTTTCTTTAGAAAGAGATTCATTGAAAAGAAAAACAAATTGTTTATCATTTTAGATGCATTTTTTAGTGTTTTTGGAGTTGAGTCTTCACACCATCAAAGTTTCATCTCCATGCCTATTGACTTAAGAAACAACCGATAAAAATAACGCTTAATTAAAATTCATCTAGCCATCTTTCTATTTCTAGGGATCTTATCACCAATATAGCTTAGGCTAGTATCTTGGAGTAGGGAGTAATTAACTCTCCAAGATAGTTAAAACAAACAAGTAGCTATATCTTACGATACGAAATAAATCAAATTGTAATTGATATAATCTGGGAAGCTGATCCAAGTGGATATTGGTGGCCACCTGCTAATTCCACGTGGATCCCCTCTAGTGCTTCTTTCAGTTTCCTTAATTATAGCACAGTTTACTATTTTTAGCAGTTTTTTCGGGTCCTAAACTTTCGGAGCCGTTTTGAGGCCCTAAACGATGTTTTCTGCGAAATCTACTGCTAACAATTTTTCTGAATAAAAATCATCGTTTTCGTCGTAGTCCTCGGAGAGATCTTTCCAACGGGCTATCATGCGCGTCAAACGGAGATAAGACGACCAATTCGCGACCCCGGGAAGTTGATGTACCAACTTACCCAAAAAACGGGGCCCACAATTTGGTGTTTCATCTTCCAGGGTTAGGTTTTGGAATTGTGAAGGGTTTTTCCATTGTTTCTCACAATAAATAGGCCTTCGAGCCTCATTGTAACACAGTTCAGAGGCATGTAGCCACACATCTCTTCTCAGAGATAAGCTACCACCGCCCTAGCTGGTTTATTTCCATTTCTGGTTGTAAGCATATTTCAATATTTTCCATTGATGAAATGAAGTATTATTTCCGCTGCATCTTTGTGTATATGGTTATCTCTGTAATTTTTTTCGTTCCTGTTTAAGTTTGGATCAGAAGCTCCTCTTAAAGGAGTCAATCACGAGATCATGTCCGAACCTTTAAGACAATCAAGTCTATCTCATTAGGAAAGATAGCAGATTTGCACATATTAAAAATGGTAAACCTCAGACTAACCATTGTCGGGGAGCCTGGGGTCACTTGTTGGTAAACCTCAGATTGATCATGTCGAGGAGCCTTCAAGGGGATTGAGCTTTGTTACTCTGCCCTTATGTGTAGATCAGATCGTAGAATATTCCCCCAGTTGTATTTGTCACTGTTGGTAACCTTAGTGACCATAATCTTAAGATTCTTTCCTGAGGTGACGGTGAAGGATGGGTCTCACTATACCTAGAGAAGACGTCGACTAGACTCACTTGGACTCTCTGGGGGGTTCTCTTCACTCGAGACAGTTTTGTGAAGAAACTTGTGCCAGTCTGTTTCATTAAGCAGGTTGTCGGGGTAACTGTTCCAATCACCATTTTTCTATTGAATTCTGCGACGTTGGATTTCATCACTAACTAGTGTTTTTGGTACGAAAAGTTATTGTTTGTGTGTCGTTTGAACTCTTAGATTGTTAGGCGTGTGATTCAATTGTTTGGTTCTTTAGAGGCTTTAGGTGGTTTTATTGAGATTTTCTTTATTTGCGTGTGAAGTAATTAGATATTTAATCGTGGCTAAATTACCGAGACAATACTGTAGACTTCGGGGGCAGCCTCCCGAAAATATACCAAGTCAACTTGAAGGGCTAAGAGCTCTTGTAACACCTAGTGACAATATAGTTGGGTCACCAGAGGCTAAAGAATCATCTTTAATTATTCACCCTGATTATCAAGTTCCAGCAACAGAGTATATTTTTTAACCAATTTCATTTTTCGTAGTTACTGGTAGTATTTCTCTTACTAGCGAATTAATCAAGGAACTTGAAATTTCTGAACCTGAAACTAAACCTACTACTACTCCATCCTCAGGATTAGCTTCTCCAACTTCTAGTGGTCCTGGTTCACCTAGGGTAGGAAGTGTCATTACCCAAAATCTTTTTGTTGGACTCATTTCTATTGAAGAACTTGTTAGTCTGGATGAAGATATAACTCTCCCTGAAAATCAACCAACTTTAGAACTTAGGTAGCATGAATCAATCTTCTACAGTCCTTTTAGAAGTGATGCTTGGCATGTATCATTGAAGAAATTTTTAGAAAATTTGGGTCTTGCTTCTTCACCACCTTGTACTCCTTTCATCCTACGCCCAGAGGTTATTATCCTCCTTCGAATATGTCAAAACGGTCATCCATGTTTTCCCAAACACAGGAAACATTTTTATATGGAGGTCCTTCTGTTCCTTCTGGGTATCAGTCACTTTCTGGTACTTTTTTAGGAGCATCTCCTCAACCTATTGAACATGGGATATCAACTGGTAATAACGGAATTCCGTCGTTGAGCGTAGAAGAAATTCTTATGATGTCTGGTGCTATTCCAAATCCGCAACCTCATGGTAGTTAGTTACCGCCTGGAGGGCAACCTCAAGGTAGTCAATTACCACCTGGAGGGCAACCTCAAGGTAGTCAGTTACCGCCTGGGGGGAAACTCCAAGGTGCTCAAATACTGCTTCAGAGGCAACCTCAAGGTAGTCAAATACTGCCTAGGGGGCAACCTCAAGGACAGTACATACCTTCGGGATAGTACGTACCTCAAGGTCAACCCTAGACTCAGTATATACCTCAAGGTAAACCCCAGTATCAATATATACCTCAAGGTCAACCCCAGTTTTAGTACATGCCTCAAGGTTATCAACCTCAAGGTCAGTACCCTACTCAAGGTTTCCAACCACCTTCTGGTCAACCATTTGTTCAAGGAGCTGGAAATGTACCTTTCAATTATCAACCCTACACTCAACCTGGTTATGGTCCTCAATATGATCAACCTTTTATGGGTCCATACCCCGGAATGAACGTGGTGTGGGATTCGTCTCAACAGACTTTGCAACCCAATGTGCAGTTGTCATCTCAACCTAGACAACCTTTGGTTTTTGGTCCAACCCAGCAACCTGTCGAGCCTACTATTCAAACTTCTGCACCTGGTGTAGTTCATCAGTCTGGGCCTAGTTAGCCTCGAACTTTGCCTCAAACGACTGTTGCAACTACTGCAGCTTCTGTTCAATCTACCCCACCTACTTTTGGAGTATCGACAGTTTCGATTTCTACTGTTCCTGTATCAACTCCTCAGACCTCTTTACCACAGTCCGGACCTACAATTCAGACTTCGATTTAGATTCCTGTAGGGCAACCTGGTCCAAGTACGGTTGTTACAAGTCAACCACAATTCACTTATCAACTATACCAGGGACAGTATCAATACAATCCTACTGTGCAAAATCCAGTTTATCAGTATCAATCATACCCTGGGTATACTTATCAGCAACCTCAACCCCAGCAACCCCAGTTTGGTCCGATTAATCTTGGTTTTTCGGGAGGATATAATATTCCTAATGAAAATCCAATTCCAGGTTATCCTGGATATCCTCCTCTTGGAGCTGGTCTTATCACCCAAGGTTTTTGAGACCGTAACCGTTAGTTACCATTTATTGCAACTTTGGATTTACCTGATTTGTCGCGCCTTATGAACGATCCAATCTACTATCTTCTATATTGGTCACCAATGCCTAATAAGTCACCTAGTGATATCCCAAAGTTTGAGGATAAGCCAGGAGAAGATCTGTCAAATCATGTGATGACTTATCGCCTCTTATGTGCATCCAATTCCATTATAGATGATTCAATTCACTTATGTCTTTTTCAATGCACTCTAATTGGTCTCGCGGCCAAGTGGTACGTTGAGTTACCATGAAGCTCTTTCTATAATTTTAGTCAATTAGCCACTTCATTCTTAACTCATTTTTAGTTGCTTGTCAGATATGACAATGGCATGGAATTATTAACTTTATTAAAACAGTCAACATCCACATATATTTCAGACCATATTCATGAATGGCGACGTCGACGACGTTTAGTGAAAGTTTTTATCCCAGATCAAATTTTGGCAGAATGGTTTGTTAAATCATTATTACCTAAAATCACTGAGGATGTAGCTAAGGCAGGAGTTATTACTAAAGAGAAAGTAATTTCTCAGACTTAGTACCTTGACCTCATTTATACGCAGTTGGGTACTTTACACGAAAAAATTCTCGATCTTCCAAAACAAAATCAAATAACTACAGCTCCTTCAGGATCTCATGCCGCTGATGGTATGATTGGTTCAGTTAGCACCAAAAGTAAGAAGAAATCTATAAAGAATTCTTCTCCTATTATGACTTTACCAGATTCTCCGACAGGAGAATCTTCCGCTGAAATTCCTGCCGATATTCATGTCGTAGATTCATATATGGCCAAATCAAAATTCAGCGGTAAAAAGAAAGGGAAGAAGAAAAATAAAAAAAACTCAAAAGAGAAACCAGATAAAACTGAATCTACTGACAAGAAACGTAAACCTCACTATCCTTGTCTCATTTGTGACGAGGAGCATTTTACAAGAGATCGTCCACATTGAGCTGAGGTTTCGAAAATTGTTAAAGGTTCTCAAATGCCTACTGTCTTGAAGGATCCTTTTCCTAATCAAGATAGTAATATTATAGGTTCTTCCTCAAATGCCTTAGAAGAACCAATTATAATGATGTCCCATGTCAGTATTGCAACACGATCGCAAGATTATGGTAGTAAGAATCCTGTTGGTGGTAGGGAAGCAGAATGTTCTAATTCAAACCCATCAACTTCAACTCCTTTTGGTTCTGATCCACTACAGATCGAGAAACCTAACCTAGACATAGCAATCAAACCGCCTGCTAAAGGTATACTTCAGAAGTCAACTTTCAATCCAAATGCAAGAGCTTCTTAGAACTATAACTTTGTTGAACATTTAGCTATTTCCCCTTCAGCAATGTCAGCTTTGGAGGTGCTACAATCATGCTCAGCACAACGTAAATTGCTATTGTCTTCTATAGGAGCTGTTGATATTCAGGATTCCAACATTATAATCTTCGATTTAGAAAATAGTACACCTAATCTACCTCATCAAATGGCTTTCTAGATCCCAGTGTTAATCAAAATCATACCTTGCTTTCGGACTGTGATTGATGAGGGAGCTTCTACATGTATTATGTCAATTCCGTGTTGGAGATCACTTGGTTCTCCTACACTCAATCAATCCCTGACGATTCTAAAGGCTTTTTATGGCTGAGGGTTTCATCCTTTTGGCATTTTGCAGGATGTACCAATAGGGGTAGAAGGAAAAACTGTAAATCTAGATGTGGGAGTGGTTGACGGCCCTTTAGATTACAACCTTCTTTTGGGTCACAGTTGGTCTTACGCTATGACTGTTGTTGTTTCATCAGTCTTTCAGCTTATTAAGTTTCCTCATAATGGAAAGATCATTACAATAGACTAGTTAAATTACTTTTCATCCGACCCAGCCTCTTCTGATAGTATTCAACATGTCGGTAAAACAGCTAACACTTATAAGGATGTTGGGGTGGAATTGATAAAATATTCTGGTTTACTAGGAACTTTTTCATTTCCTCCTCCTAATGTATCGCCTTCTTTTGCAACCATTCATATGATTTCATCAAACACTATTGCTTTTGATGATCCTTGGATCGTACCTTCTGATTCTGAGGTCGACTCATTTAGTGATGCAATGCCCTTGAGTCCCTTTGAAGTTGCATATTAGGCAGTATAGTCATTTTCTGACTTTTGTTCAACCAAAATCGATCCAATGAATGTGGTCCATGGGGAGTCACTTTCAATCTCAACCTCAGATTCAACAACTATTTCTAATCCTGTTCATACTAATGAGCAGATTCATGCACTTTTGTCTGTTGATGATTTACCATGGGAAGATCTTCATCATCAATCTTCATTTTTACCTAAGCTTGATCATTTTGAAAATGATTTCTAATCTATTTTTACCACTGATTATGTCAAAGAACCATAAAATCCATTGCAACATCCTAATTCTGAGTTAAATTTGGGAAATATTTCTCGAACGACTCCTATTGACATTTCAGTGAAACCCAGAATTATTGAAAACATTCATATAGGTGCTTCCTGCATGGATGAGGAAATCCAGACTTATAAAGCGCTATTTTAAGAATTCTATGACGTGTTGCCTAGTCATATGAAGAAATGCCAGGAATCGATCCATCAATTGTTGTTCATGAAATCAAAACTTACCTGGATGCTAAACCTGTCTGGCAATGTTTGCGTCAGATACATCCAGGAAAAGTTGTTGTTATTAAAGCTAAAGTTGAAAGATTACTTTGAGCAGTTTTCATTTTTCCAATTCCTTTAATAGATTGGGTATCGAATATTGTTCTTGTTAACAAAAAGCAAGGAATGATAAGAATATGTATTGATTATAGGGATATTAATTGAGCTTGTCCTAAAGAAAATTATCCAACTCCCTATATCAATCAAATTATTGATGATTGTGCCGACAGTGAAATGTTCTCCTTTATGGATGGCTTTTCCGGTTACAATCAAATAAACATACTCCCTGCTGATCAACCTAAAACGACTTTCATTTGTCCATGGGGGACATTTTCTTATTGCAAGTTACCTTTTGGATTGAAGAACTTTAGAGCAAATTTTCAAAGGGCTATGTCTTATGCATTTCATGACATCAAGCACATTGTGTAGCCTTATCTTGATGATTTACCTGCTCATTCATTACACAGAGCCAATCATTTCACTCATTTATGAGCCATCTTTATGAGATGTAGGCATTATGGAATTAGGATGAATCCATACAAATGTGTTTTCTGTATAGAAACGGGTCGTTTACTGGGATTTGTTGTCTCAAAAGCTGGCACCCATGTCGATCCCCTGAAGGTTGAAGCTATTGTCAAATTAACTCTGCCTTCGACTCTTCGCCAACTCCAAAGTTTGCAAGGGAAAGGAAACTTTTTACGTCGTTTCATTCCTAACTACGCCGAGATAACGAAAGGCTTTACCAGATTATTGAAATAGAATACTCTGTTCTTTTGGGATGAGATAGCTAACAAATATTTTGGTGCACTTAAACACGCGTTGACCCATGCACTGTTATTGCATCCTCCCAACTACAACCAAGACTACTTTTTGTACCTCGTCGCTTCTCATTCCACCATTGGGATGGTTTAAGTTCAAGAAGATGAATTCAACAATGAACATGTGATTTACTATCTTAGTCGAACTCTGAATTCAACTGAGCTTAAATATTTGCATGTGGAGAAATTGGCCTTGGCAACTCTTCAAGCTGTCCAAAGATTTCGTCACTACATCTTATTACGCAAAACCACGATAATTTCTGACTATAACCCTATGATGTATATTTTGACTAAACAATTGATAGGGGGCAAGTATTCCAAATGGATAGTTATCCTGCAGGAATTTGACTTGGAATTTGAAAAATCCAAGGAAAAGAAATCTTTGGTTTTTGCAGAACTGATGTGTGATTTCCCGCGTACTGATACTAAAACTGTGGTGGAAGAACCCATTGCGGATGAATCCTTATTTCTTATCTTTACTCTTGACCCATGGTATGGAGATATAATTTTCTGTCTCCAAACCCAATCTTTCTAGCCTAAAATCTCACAATCTCAACGAAGGAAAATACGTTTCCAATCCCAACAATACAATATCATTGGAGATACACTTTATCGTCATGGAGTGGATTCTATTTTCCAATGTTGTCTAACTCATGAAGAAGCGAAAAAGGTAGTGAATGACTGTCACTCTGGAGCACGTGGCAATCATATGTTTGGGTATGCCATAGCTCAAAAGATATTGTGTGCTAGTTATTTTTTGCCATCCTTATTTAAAGATTGTATCAATGTAGTCCGGAAATGCCACAATTGCCAAATTTTTGATCGAAAGATGCGTGCTCCACCTGCTCCTCTCCACCCTATAATTGTCGTCGGTCATTTCACAAAGTGGGGTATCGATTTTATTACATGTAACCCTCACTCAGCTGGGGGGCATGCATATATCATCCTTGCGGTAGATTATTTTACCAAGTGGGCTGAGGCGATGCCTACATTTTTGGTAGACGGAAAAACTGTCACAATTTTCATTTTCAATCATATAATTGCTAGATTCGGTGTTCCTCAAGTGATTATTACTGATCATGGAAGTCATTTTCAAAACATCATGATGAATGAACTAACAAATCAACTTGGCATGCGTCACGATAGTTCTACTCCATATTACCCACAGGCTAATGGTCTTGTTGAAGTAATCAATAAAGTTGTATCACTATGATCCAATGAATCATTGGTATTCATTGGTCGAATTGGCATAACATGTTATTTTCAGCACTTTGGGCATACCGAACCTCAGTCAAAACATCAACTGGTTTCACTCCTTCTCAACTAGTTTACAGGTTGGAAGCATTGTTACCCATTGAATGCGAAACCATTGAATGCGAAATTCTATCATTGCAAATAGCCATAGAATTACTCCCAGCCACTTCCGAAGAGGAAAAATGTTTGTTGTACTTAGCGCAGCTAGATGAGAATCAAAGTGCTGCCGCATTAGCAATCAATACTCATGCAAAATGGATAAAAACTCAGTACGATCGAAATGTTACACCTCGTAATTTTTCGGAAGGAGACCTAGTTTTACTATATGATCAAGCAAACAATAAGCTAGGGGCTGGAAAATTTGTACCCATGTGGCATGGTCCTTTTGTTGTTAAGCATAAGCTGGCAAAAGGGGCCTATGAATTATTAGATTTTGACGGTGTTTCTTTAGGTAGACCCAGAAATGGGCTTTATCTGAAAAGATATTATGCTTAAAGTTTGGTGTGGAGATTTTTGTTAGAAGAGTTTCTTTCTAGCTAGTGTGTTTTAGATTAGAAAGTGTGCCTGGTTTAGATAGTGTTTTATCATTATTCCTACTTATCTTTATTTTACTGTTGATATTGTAGATGTTGACGTCTCTTCAAACATACATTGGTTTTTCTGATGGTGCTTGTCGTAATACACGAGACATTTCTTCCACGACTTGGGTTATCTATTCACCCTCTGATGAGTTAGTATCTATACATGGGGTAAGCCTTGGTCAAAAAACAAATAACATTGCAAAGTATAGTGCAGTGATTGAGTTATTATCTGAATCCATCTCATTTGGGATTCGGAGTTTGATTGTTAGGTTGGATTCTGAACTCGTTGTATTACAACTTAACAAGGTTTATGCCATTAGAAATCCAGTGCTATTAAGATTATTTTTCAGTGTTCGTCTCTTGGAACGTGAATTTGACTACATTGAATATCAACATGTTCCAAGATATTTAAATACATTAGCAGATGCAGTTGCTTCTCAAATGTTAAGTAGACATTTGCAATAATTAAGACCGTAAATTTAAAAACATTACATAAACATGTTATACAAGATAGCCAGCAATAGTGATATATCATAGCATAGAAGTGTGTCAAATATACATCGTCTTTGATCATAGGTTCAAAAACACCTTATGATTGGCAAAAATGGTAGTACAAAATGATATAAAATGTCATATGAGTCCACAAAGGTGATCATCCTATCCCTAATGATGATCACAATAAAAAACCATTGCTCAGTCCACCCTACAAAGGAACCTCCTAAAAGGTCCTGGGACCCCAATCACATAGCGCTGTAACCTAAGAGGAATATCATCTATGCTAGTCTCTGGGATATCTACTGTCAAACGCTCTAGATGATGCTCCAATTCGGTCAGGGTCTCTGCTTATTGGTCCTGTGGGGCCGGTTCCATGACAGCAGGGCATCTTCTCTCATAGGGCTGGAGAGTGGTTGGTCATCGTGGACCCACATCTGCATTTAAAACTTTTTACTATTAGTTTTGGACGATTTAAAAAACAAAAAAAATTATTTTAAAAATTTAGGAAATGTTGAAAATGATTTTACCTGAATCATCCCATTGCTCTCCTAGTGGAAGAGCCATGTCTGGATCACCACAATAATCCATCCTAGCAAATAGAAAGTCTTGAATCACAAAAAGTTGATTCCCCAACCAAAAAAATACTTAAGTGGAAATCGGACAACCTCTGTACCCTCGTCAGGATGACGGGCCATCACTGCAACCCAGTGCATAATCCTAGGCTCTTGGGGAAGTCCACCCTCAACGGAAAGATGTTGTGGGACCAACATAGGGACCCTCTCTAGGCCAAAGCTCACAACCAAGAAACCATATCCAAAGTTTTTTAGTTGCCCGTTCTTTGCTCTAGTCAGTTGGCCTTTTACATTCACCAACACGGCATCACACCAGTTGAAGATGGTGCCTCGGAAACAGCCTACTTCCATTTGCATTTGGGATCTGATAGCTAGATGCAATGTTGCACTCCCGCATAGTCTGGTGAAAGTAAATGCAATCACTTTAAGTTCAGGATGGGAGATAGTCTTAATATCTATCCTTTTGTCCGTAGTTTGGACATTACAAAACTCTAGTCGGAGACTAGCGACAGACTGGCCACCTGCCCTAGTCCCAAATAGAGATAATCCTTCACCTCTCTTAGGCAAACCAGTCAAGAAATAAATGTCCTCTAGCTCAATTTCAAGCCAGTGGCCACCAATTATGAAACACTGGTCTTGTGTGCTCCACCTGTCTACCAGCCATTGCAGAAAGTCTACCTGAGCCCTCATGCCGGGTATGGCCCAGAATTTAAATAGTCTGCATGTTTTTAATGCCTGTAATTTCGGTGGATGAATTAATGCGGCTAGATCCACATCTTCATGTTCCTGTTCCCGCCAAATGAGAATTTTGTATATCTACATTGCAAAAAATGCAGATTAGAACATTTTAATTTCAAAATTTTTGGGCGGAAATGGAAAAAATTAGGGTTTTAAAACGTATTTCATGGTGTCTGCACCCACTAGTTAGGGACAGTGTGTAGGTCCGCACTCATCCTTAAGAGTAGGTGCGGGACCCTGACTTTTTCTTTTGTACGAAAAAGTAGGGGTCCGCAGGGGCCACAAGCTACACTTGCGGACCCCCTACGAGGAATTTTTTAACCAAAATTTTCCTAAAAAAATCAATTTTAAAGCCCTAAAATGAAAATTAAATGGTTGAAATGCAAGATAGGGATGATGTGGATTACCTGGAGCTGACGGTGTTCGATTCCAACGGTCGGATTTTCTGCAATCATCATAGGAAGTTTCTTACCAAAAACTCTTACTTTTCACTCTGAAGTCAAACGGTAAAAATGAATTTACAAAAGCCCTTTTTATAAGATTTTTTTAATAAATAAATTTTTAATTTGTTTATTTTTCACTGTAAAAAGGTAACTTTTGATGCATTTTTATTTATTTTAAACAGATATGAGTAATGTTTTAAGATTTTGTGCAGAATATTGGATTTTCAGGGAGAATTGATCATTTTCAATGAAGACCATACTTTTTCACTTTTTCAGACTCTTTCAAAATTTACGAAAAAGCGAAACATAGGAGTCCTCTTTAAGCTTTTTTCTGACTCGTAAAATATGAAAATATTGTCGATTTTTTCTTTTTAAACTCGTTAAAATGGAATTAAAAGGACAGTCCACTTACATCTCTTTTCTGACGGTATAAACATGAAAAGATTGTCGGACTTTTGTTGTTTCAAGTTTCATATTGGTAATAAAAGACGTGTTTTCGATCGCTTTTTTACTTTTTCAGATTGAAGGCACTAATTATGAAAAGTACTCCTTGATCGTAATGATCAAGCGGTTCTCTCAAGTATTATTTTATACTTTTTCAGGCTTGGGGGACACAAATTTATGAAAAAGGACAACCATGGAGTTTTCTTAAGTTTTTCTTCTGACTCCCTAAAATTGAAAGACACTGAGTTTTTCCTATACTAGACTCGTTAAAATTTAACACTAAAGGACCTGTTCA
Source organism: Pinus taeda (assembly GCA_000404065.3). Taxonomy (NCBI): domain Eukaryota; kingdom Viridiplantae; phylum Streptophyta; class Pinopsida; order Pinales; family Pinaceae; genus Pinus; species Pinus taeda. The sequence goes on along the minus strand of APFE030760122.1, from coordinate 149,575 downwards.
ATTTCAAACAGGAACAGACCACTCCTTCTTAGGGTTCGAATTTTAAACTATGTTGGTCATCCGAAGGATGATCTTATAATCAAGAAAATATTATCCTCCTCAAGCTTGTCAAAAATAAAGAGGTACTTGCAAGAAATGCTAGAGGAAAAGAGAGAAAAATGAACCTGTTTGTTAAACTTTGTGTTTAGAAACGGAGTTAACCACTCTTGAACATGACACTTTTTGTTCACCTGGGTTGGGAAATTCTTTACCTAACAGTTAATCAAACCATATTGAAAGTCTTCAGCTAGTTTTTGGGTATTAGCTTTGGGTCAGTTGTTACCAAACCATCTGTAGTGTCGTTATGTGTTCAAGAGGTCCGTTCAAATAAACCATTCATTTGTAAAATATATGTCATCCATCTTGACCATCCCTGAGTTAGACCTTGCCAAATATATTTCTTCAAAACTTGATCTATGATTTCGTGTTGTGGGCTTGCCTATAACATATCGCTTTCTATCGAATCCAACTCATTATCTAGAAATATGATCTAGAAACCATCAGTACCTTGGAATTTGCATGCCTCAATGGCAGGTTTCTCACCTTTGATGACAGGTTGCATCATTGACCTTCGATCAAAGGATTCTCTGATGTGTTCGACATCAACTCATTTATTCACATTTCATGGATTGTACTGAGTACTTTGAGGGCCATTGACATTAATGGTGGTTTCTCTCACACTTGTTAACAGTTTACATCATTGACTGGTAATCAAGTGATTTCTACCATGTTCGACTTCGACACATTCATTCACATGGATAGAATCATACTAGTTCGGGAAGCAGAAATCAAGACCCTAGATCTAGTTTCCACCATCCAGGCTGCAAGGAATTTTGTTATTCATTATACAGTGGACTATTCATAAACAGATGGTTGCACCCATACTGTTTCTACATATGTCTATACCTGTGATGTATTACAAAATCATTCCTATATCAAAGCAATTTAGATAGTTTTCTAGTCAGTTTTGATCTGAGTATGGGAATGCCTACCTTAGTGATGATATGTTCATATATATATTTTGCATTGAATGTTTTTACAGGTTTCGACCAGGGTGTCCACAGGAAGATCCTTGAAATGATAAAGTACTTCACTCTTCTTAGATGACAAAAACCATCCTCATCTATTACAGACTTCACACTTTAGGGGGCAATTTGTTGCACAAAAATTGTCACCTTGACATTTTGCAATTAGTGTGAGTATATCATCACTCATACCTTCCTCCTTTGCAAGTCTTAAACCTTAGTTCTTCATATCAAGCCTTGAAAATAAGAGAAAGACCTTAAAAATCTCTAAAACTCTAGTTCCACACTTTCTCTTAGCATTACTTGTGGTCCCGCACCTATTGGTCATGTCCCCTGTGCACCTGACCACTCTGTAGCTGTGTTATGGGTGCATACCACTATAAAAGTTAAAAAGGCGCAAGTACATTCTTAAAAAATCACTTTGAGTCATTTCTGGAAGCTTCTAGAGGGAATCTTGAGGTGGCAAGTTCGCTCCTTGAGGGTTCCTGCATCCCATACCTTAAGGAGTTAACCGCTTGATGTGAGGAGCTTATCCCTTTGAAGGAGGACTTTATACCTTCAATGGTGGACCTGTAACCTTTTTCCCTTGCACTATAAAATGAAGCATTGGGCTGGTTACTTGGGGGGTTGAAAGCTAAATATTTTTGAGGGTAAATGTTGCTGGAACTTAGTCTTCCTAATTCAGCTTTTGAGAGGAGAGATTACATACCTTTTGATCTCATTTGGAAGAGAGTGAGGCTTGTCAAAGTAGAGAAGATTCCTATTTGGACCCTTGGAAGAGCTTGTACAACATCAAGGCACCAAAGATTGTAAAGTTCTTCTATTTCAAAGTTAATACAATCAAGTTTATTTTTCTCAATAAGTTGTGTTTTATGGTTTGTTTCATGGATTCCTTGATCACCTTGATGAACATGATTTATTATATTAGCTATGTAGGTGTTATTTGATGTGTGCTTGTTTGTGATCGTAGATTCTTAAAAGCAAACTCTTTCGGAGCTATTGGAGCATCGCTGTCACAAACTAGCGTTGGACTTAAGGTAGGGTCTAAAACACCTCTTTAGTTTTTATTAATGAATCACAATGTGTTTAGAGAAAGGTAGATTTTCTTGTCCTGCGTGTTGCTAGATATCTGTTGATACTAGGGAGATCGGTCTTGTCCGCAAGAACGATTTTTCCAACCAACAGAAAGAAGAGCTACACTTGCAAGGTACAAAGATGTTCCTTCTACATCGCAATCCCAAACACATTAAAGGCAAACTCAAAGAGTGGAATAATAATGAATTTGTTAATATCTTCAAAGATAAAGGAGAATTGGAAAAGAAATTGAAGGAAATAAACCAAATTCTTATCACAGAAGGCTACACTGAGGAAAGGAAAGAGATAGAAAAGTCACTTCAGCATGAATGGAAAAACAGATGTCTACAACAGGAAATATTCTGGAGGTAGAAATCTAGAGTCCAATGGATTAAGGAAGGGGAGCGAAACACCAAATTCTTTCATAGATCCACCATAGCTCACAAAACAACAATAGAATTGTGAAACTTACAGATCATCATGGTGTAGAAGGAGACACACATGAAAATATGGAAGAGGTTTTAGTCCAGCATTTTCAGAGAATTACTGAGGAAACTACAGTAGATAGATCACAGTCTATGGAAAAAGTTACATAGTACATTCCTAAACTGGTCTTCAGAGAAGACAATTACAATCTCAACAGACTAGTGGCAGATGAAGAGCTTGAGGAAGTCATCACAGAGATGCACAATGGGAAATCTCTAGGGTCGGATAGCTTCAATGTAGACATTTTCTAGACATGCTGCAAGATTGTAAAGCATGATATTCTAGAGGTAGTGGAAGACTCTCGTAGATCTAAAAAAGTCTTGAGGGTGCTCAATGAATCTTTCATAGCCTTAATCCCCAAACAGGAAAAGGCCACCTCTCCAGACAGATTTAGACCTATAGCATTATTAATGTGGTGTACAAAATAATATCCAAAGTAATTTCCAATAGACTCAAATCACTCCTCCCGACCTTGGTGTCAAAGGAGCAAACGGGCTATGTGGAAGGAAGACAAATTCTGGATAACATAATTCAAGCACATGAAGTGGTTCATTCACTCATCACCAATAAGTAGGCAAGGTTGATAATTCAACTGGACATAGTGAAAGCATATGATAAACTTAGCTGGATATACATAAGAGTAGTACTAAAGGCTTATGGCTTCAACTATAATTGGATTAAGTGGGCCATGGCTCTAGTTACCATTGCTAGCTATTTAATACTCCTCAATGGCTCTCCGCCCAAAATCTTCAAGCCTACAAGAGGTCTCAGGCAAGGTGATCCTCTTTCCCCTTTCATGTTCATTTTAATATTGGAAGGGTTAGGTAGAGCAATTACTTCTGCTAAGGAGGAAGGAAGAGTTCAAGATCTGAGACTCACTTGAGGTGGGGACATGGTGACACATCAGCAATTTGTGGATTACTATGCTTCGAGGCACACCTACAGTCAAGGAAGCCAAAGCTTTCAAGCTAATTCTGCATGAGTTTGTGATGGTAGTGGGTACTGAGGTAAGTCTTACTAAATCAAATATTTTCTTTTTCAATATTGATACTTCAACTCAAAGAAATCTATCCAGAATTTTGGGCTTTCAAAGATATTCATTCCCTCGAAGTATCTGGGAGTTCCCCTCACTGATAAACTATTACACAAGGACATCTGGGAGCCTATTTCAAATAAATTAAAAGACAAAATCAGTAAGTGGACAAACAAAGCCCTAAATCTAGCGGGGAGGCTGATCCTCACTAAGGCTATCCTCCAAACCATCCCTATCTATATGCAATCATCCATTCTGGCACCAACTGCGGTCAGTATTTAAATAAGAAAAATTTAAAGAGACTTTCTATGGGGGAAAGCTGAAGAAAAGAAGAAATGGGCCCTGGTGGTGTGGGAAAGGGTATGCAAACCTAAATCCAATGGTGGCCTAGGTCTACATGACCCAAAAATTCTAAACAAAGTTCTGGGAGCTAAAGTTTGATGGAGATGGCTAAAGGAAATACAATCCCCCTTGGAAAAACTATGGAAGCAAAAGTATGTAATGAATTGACAGGATATGAACCTCATAAGAATGACCGAACAAGTAAATGGTTCTCAAGTTTGGAATAGGGTTTGGGAGAGTAGGGACCCAGTCCAAAAACATAGTTTCTAGGAGATCAGAAGCGGAAATTTGCCTGGTTCTAGGAGGACAATTGGTAGCAGGAGGGCAATCTTAGTAGTGAGGATTTAGCTAGTATCCAAATAGATACCATCAACAAAGGATTAAAGAGGGTAAATGACTTTTGGGATCAATCAAGGAATGATGGAAAATGGAAAATATGGAAACTCATAGTTTATAATGAGATGAGCATGCTGAATACTCAAGCTATAGCCCTTAAAGGTCTTTTGGCAAAAAGGAAAATCTTAACCTCAACCTCAAATGATCAATTAAGATGGGGAAAGAACAAGGCAGGTCTCTTCTCCCTTAAAGAGGCCAAAAGAATAGCCATAGGGCTTAACCTTCCAAGCACCAACAAGACTTGGGAAGAACTCTGGGATAACCCTCATTGGATGAAGGTCAAACTGTTCAAGTGGCTAGTTCATCAGGGTAAGATTTTGACATGGGATAATCTAAGAAAAAAAGGTTTTGTTGGCCCCTCAAGATGTCATCTGTGTGGACAATAGGAAGAAACCAAAAATCATCTCCTCAACAAAGGCTCCTTCACTACCACACTATGGAACTAGGTTGGAGATGTCCTTGAGCAGATAGATAGGCATGAAGATGACATCATTGCCACGCTGAAAAACTGGCGGAATTTTTTTTTGGATAATGATACAATAAACTCAGCTTGGGCGCTGACTCTAGGGTTCTCAATCTAGAATGTTTGGAAGGAGCGCAACAATAAGATTTTCAAAGACAAAATGGGCCCGGTGAGCAGCATCCTAAAGTTAATCCTTAAGTAACTCAAGGAGACTATCCACATTCTGGGGGGTGTTTCTACAAGAAAACCCATAGGACATAGAGAGGCTAGAATCCTGGAGAATTTGGAGCATCAAGTTCATCTCCCTTAGTGTCCTCTATTGATCAACAAGAACATCTTAGGAGGAAAGGCTTTCTGGCAACCCCCTTCTCAAAGTTTTTTTAAATTTAACATAGATGGAGCCTCGAAAGGAAATCCTAGAGAAGCAAGTTATGGAGGGGTCATGAGAGGTGAGGAGGGAAACATACAGGTCATTTTCTACAGTTATCTAGGGAAGGCAACCAACAATATGGCTGAGCTCATGGCGATGGAGTTTTGCTTGGAAATATTGCTCAAGCACAACATTCATAATGTCATCGTTGAGGCTGACTCAGAATTAGTAATTAATTCGGTCAAGTGGATAAGTGCAGGGGCAACACCAAAGAAAATCTAAGGTCACTGGCGGCTTCTGCAAGTCTACCAAAGAATTCAATCAAACCTAAGAATTCTAAGAACTCTTAGGTTTGTGCATGTTCGCAGTGAAGCCAACAAAGTGGCGGATTAGCTTGCTAATGAGGGGATTAGAAGCAAGCTTACCGACATGGGCTGCTGGTGGGAAGAGGTAATGGATGACAGAATGAGAGATGAATGCTCAATGCGGGCCCTCAGTGACAGATAGCAGTATTAGAATAGACAACGTGATAGTATTTCACTTCATGTCAATGAAGCATAAGTATTTCTCAGAAGACGAGCACTATATGTTCTCAAAGGAATCCTAAATAGAGACAGTCATCGGGCCAGGGGATATCTACTCAAAAGGAAAAGGCTATGAGGAAATGGGCTACTATGAAGAAGGAAAATGGATGCCATCTCATATCCTAGGACATTCCATGCATGAGCTGACATTGGAGGATAGAGGATTAGGGAACCAGATTCAAAAAATGCTCGAGAGAAACCACCCGCATTGGGCACCCTTTGACCCAGAAGCTGTTTTCCTAGATGGTAAGTGTTTCCTCTTAGCAAGCGACGCATGGTAGGGGAAAAAGAGAAAATCCTGCCCTCATCATGAGGTTTTCCTTGGGCTTATGTGCAGCGCAACATTGATTGTGACCGTCAGATCAGGAGAGGGGAGATCAATGGCCACAGTGTGTCATGCAAGTTCATGGCTCTAGAAGGTCAAAACTGCCTATGGTTTACCACCTTCATTGGGTGCCCTCAAACCAAAAGATGGTTTTCATGAAGAGCCAGCAATGCCACTCAGTGACCAACATGTGGTGGGGGATGGGAAAGGTAAACCACCCTCATTGCACAGTATTTATTGTGCTTTTAAATCCACTTGATATGGATGCTAGTTGTCGAATTAGAAGGAGATGATCGACGGCCAATGATGGTCGAGCAGTTTAGGGGTTATTCCACGAGCTGCTTCATGAATCTTGGTTTTAGATCGCCGAATAACAAGGAGATAGACCAATGGTGGCTAACTTGTGATCGGACCTTGGGGTCCACGTGCATGGTTAAGGTTCTAGAGCTGTCTTGGCCTTGGTTTTATTTTGCCTATGGGCATGTTTTTTTCAGGCATGTTGTGTGTTTTTCCCTCTTCCTTTGTGGGGCTTTGCACCTCCATGCACTTGTTGTAACCTTTGTAATTTATTATCTTTCCTAAGTTAATAGAAGGACCATCTCTTTCTTAAGCAAAAAAAAAAAAAAAATTGATTGCATGTTCAATAATAAAATGAGGAATTTTTGTGTAGTTTCGAAACATGTAGCCTCTGAAAAATGCATAGTCGCCGAACTTAAAACTACACGTGTGTTGTCAATCACATAAACATGTGTTTTTATGATCAGACAGTGTGATAGAAGAATGAGTTTCAGTTTGATTGCATGTAGGTATTGGTCAATAAAAACAGTGTATTGGGCTTATATTTGAGTGCACAAAGCCAATTTGTTAAAACAATAGTTGATTGCAAATTCACATTGCATGTTGATCGTATAAGCAATGAAGTTTTGCATGTCGATTTATACATAGTGCCTCAATTTAAACTCAGTGAATAAAAAAAACTAGTAGGAGTTTGATAGTAGGAGTTTATATTAAGGGAAACAAAAATTGTAACATGATTTTTGTTTTCTTTATATATTTTTATTTCAAAACAAATTTCAATTTTTTTTTTACAGAGGTGTGTATAAAGAAGGATGTTTGACTGCATGAAAAAAGCAAAGTGTTGAAATAGGGACAATATTACAACAGAGAGAGATAGAGGCCAAAAGAGACTCATTTAATTGTTTTAAAAAGCATCAAGGGAAAAGGTAAGCCTTCTATAAGTTGAACCATAAAACATTTTTATGAATAAGTGCTTGTTATTTTTCATTATTAAAGATGAATTTAATGATAGTAGAAGCCTATATCCACTGGTTTACGGAGAATATGACAACTAGGATAGAGCCGAGATTTAAATAGAAAACTGGAAGAAGGAAACAATAGAAAATTTATATCAGGCAGGGCTCATAAGCTTCTTACAAAGATTTAATGGCCACAGTGAGGGAATAACAAGAGAATTTGTGAACAATTATAATCAAGAGAAAACAATAATAGGAAACATAATAATTCCAATGACTCAAGAATTCATTTCACAAGCATTAGACCTTCCAATGATAGGAGAAAATTATCATAAGGGTTTGCTTTTCAAGGAGAAAGCATGGATTTTTTCTCTGGAGAAAAATAGAAAGAGAACCTTTGATAGAGCCAAAGGTATACCTAGGGAATGTTTCAATGAACCATGGGGAGAGCTAGTTTTTATTATTCAAAAATTCCTCACTTGTGATAGGGGATACAGTGTGGCATATTTGTATCATATTAGACTTCTTCAATACATTAAAGGAGAGGTCAAGATAAACCTACCATATTTCCTTTTCTGAAGCCTCCTAAAGATGATAGAACCAGTCAAAAATGAAAACAAGCCAAAAGAAGCATAGATTTATCATCAAGGATTAACAAAACTTTTAGTAGAATATCAAGTAAAAACTCAAGGGATGATTTGGAGAGAGTTTTTGAACCAAAACTAGTATGAGGAGCAGGTCATTGAGGAAAGTGGTATAGAGGACCAAGACTTACAAGAGATCCTGGAACGGGAGAGCCTAGAGCTAGAAAAGTTTCTAGAGCAAGGAGAAAACCTGGGAATAAACTCCATACCACAAGAGGAAGTTGACAAGGTACAATAGATATTCCTTAACAAGTCACACCAAAAAGTTGTAGGTGTCAAAAGAGGACATGACAACTAGGAACACAAAGGGGCTTCCTTAATAGGATTAATAACGAGAGAATTGGCAAAAAACCTAGGGAGGAAGAGAGGAAGAAAGAGACAGAAAGAATTGCTACTAGAGTGTGGCAAACTCATGATTGACTTAGGAAGGATGAAATACCTTTCCAGTTACTCTTTTGAAACCCCACCTCTAATGAAGATTACAACCTGGAACATTAGAGGACTAGGGAGTAAAAGAAAACAGAGGAATCTAAGCAATAGGATCAGAGAGGAAAAACCTGACCTAGTGTTTATTCAGGAAACAAAATGCTCAGTGGAGAAGGTCAGAGAGAAACATAGAAATTGGCTAAATAGATATGAATATCTTGAGGTCAAGGAAAATAAATCTGTTGGTGGCATTCTCACTCTATGGAATCCTTAGAAATTTGGTATGCTTGATGCAGAGGTGTCTAGACACCACCTTTCTTTGATTATCCAACCTGTAGGTGACGGGTAGTGTTACATAATTACCAATGTCTATGGTCCTCAGCCAATGGAGGATAAACTTCGACTCCTCACTACACTGGAGGATATGAAAAAGAGATACACAGCTTTACCCTGGATTCCAGGGGAGATTTTAACATGATAAAATCACTCACAGAGAAGAAAACGGGAACTAGAACACTTGGTAGGGATTCAGTTGCCTTCCAGAACTTTCTCACCAATATGAAACTGGTAGATATGGACACCAGGAATGGTATTTTCACTTGTACTAACAAAAGAGGGGGCTCTACCCAAGTAGCCTCAAAATTAGCCAAATTTATTATCTCAAAGGGACTTCAACTCATGGGGAGTGGTCTGACGGTGTTCATCCTTCCTTTTGGTGGTTCAAACCGTTGGCCCATCCAATTGGAAGCTTCTCTAATTATTAAACCAAGGAATATCCCCTTCAGGTTTGAGAATGTTTGGTTCACACACTCAGATTTCCTCACAAACATTGAAAAATGGTGGAAAGTGTTGCACAAAAATTGTCACCTTGACATTCTGCAAATTAGTGTGAGTCTATCATCTCTCATACCTTCCTCCTTTGTAAGTCTTAAACCTCGGTTCTTCATATCAAACTTTGAAAATAAGAGAAAGACCTTAAAAATCTCTAAAACTCTGGTTCCACACTTTCTCTTAGCATTACCTGCGGTCCCGCACCTATTGGTCATGTCCCCTACGCACCTAACTGCTTTGTAGTTGTGTTATGGGTGCGGACCCCTGTAAAAGTTAAAAAGGCGCAAGCACATTCTTAAAAACTCACTTTGAGTCATTTTTGGAAGCTTCTAGAGGGAACCTTGAGGTGGCAAGTTCACGTCTTGAGGGTTCATGCATCCCATACCTTAAGGAGCTAATCCCTTGATGTGAGGAGCTTATCCCTTTGAAGGAGGACTTTATCCCTTCAATGCTAGACCTGTAACCTCCTTCCCTTGCACTAGAAAATGAAGCATTGGGCTGGTTACTGGGGGAGTTGAAAGCTAAATATTTTTTAGCGTAAATGCTGCTGGAGCTTAGTCTTCCTAATTGAGCTTTTGAGAGGAGAGATTACATCCCTTTTAATATCATTTGGAAGAGAGTGAGGCTTGTTAAGGTAGAGGAGATTCCTGTTTGGACCCTTGGAAGAACTTGTACAGCATCAAGGCACCAAAGGTTGTAAAGTTCTTCCATTTCGAAGTTAATACAATCAAGTTTATTTTTCTCAATAAGCTGTGTTTTATGGTTTATTTCATGGATTCCTTGATCGCCATGATGAACATGATTTATTGTATTAGCTATGCAGGTGTTATTTGATGTTTGCTTGTTTGTGATTTCATATTCTGAAAAGGAAACTCTTTCAAAGCTATTGGAGCATGGCTATCACAAACTAGCATTGAACTTAAGGTAGGGTCTAAACACCTCTTTAGTTTTTATTAATGAATCGCAATGTGTTTAGAGAAAGGTAGATTTGCTTGTCCTACTTGTTGCTAGATATCTATTGATACTAGGGAGATCGGTCTTGTCTGCAAGAATGATTTATCCGACCAATAAATTGGAAACTCCGCTGCGGATTTGGATTTGGTTTCTTAATTTTCCTTTGTCTTTGACTTGAGAAACTTGATTTTGTTTCTATTTTTGGCTTGATATGTGTGGGATTGGGTAGTTTTTAGGTTCTGTATTGTTTTTTGTTTTTTCAAAATTTTTGAGACGACCGCACGTTCTGTTTATATTACAGTGTGGACCTCTCTGCGCTGTTACTTTGCTGCACAGAGCGGTACCACATCTGGTTTTGCTGGAAGCCTGTGGACCTTGTCAAAATTTTTGAAAAACCTAAAATCTTTTCATCTAGTTAAGTTTAGGTTCTATTTATTACTTTTATTCTCTACCCAGATCTGTATATATCCTGCCAAAAGTCTCTCATGAGTAAGTTCCATTGGTGTTGTGTTTTAGATGAATTTCTAGAAGTTTTGCATGCCTGGATTGGTCTTCACTCAGTCTTTGTAGTGAATTAAAGATTAGAAGCCTAAGAAACTTTAGATAACCCTGGTATCTTTGTCTTCTTGATGAGTTTGGTTGGTTTGTGAAATCTTCTCTTGGTGAGAAATAGTTTTTGTTTCTCTTTGCAAATCTTTAAACGAACTTGGTCATAAGTTATGAATTTCATTTTTATAAAAGAAAACATAGCTGGGTGTTTTTTGATTGATTTGTTATTCTGAACGAATTAATCCTTAGTTTACTGAATAACTAAGTAAAACGTCCTCAAAAACATTTTAAGCTTTTATTTCAATTAGGTTTTTAAAAGTTCAGATCTCAAGATTACATTTTTCATAGTTTTGAGTGTATTTTCTAGAAATCATAGATTCTCTTTTGGAAGAATTGTTTTCTGTAGTTTTGAGTGTTGAAAAGAAAACGGATTTATTTTGTGAGCATAATTAGTAGCTTCGTTTTGAGTTTATTGAAAAATAAAAAAAGATTTTCTTTTCGTTTATATGTTGAAGGAAAGATTTGTTTTTCAAGGAATTGCATTCTCAACTTTTTCTTTAGCTAGAGATTGATTGAAAAGAAAAACAAATTGTTTATCATTTTAGATGCATTTTTTAGTGTTTTTTGAGTTGAATCTTCACACCATCAAATGTGATCTAGAAACCATCAGTACCTTGGAATTTGCATGCCTCAATGGTAGGTTTCTCGCCTTTGACGACAGGTTGCATCATTGACCTTCGATCGAAGGATTCTCTGATGTGTTCGACATCAACTCATTTATTCACATTTCATGGATTGTACTGAGTACTTTGAGGGCCATTGACATTAATGGTGGTTTCTCTCACACTTGTTAACAGTTTACATCATTGACTGGTAATCAAGTGATTTCTACCATGTTCGACTTCGACACATTCATTCACATGGATAGAATAATACTAGTTCGAGAAGTAGAAATCAAGACCCTAGATCTAGTTTCCACCATCCAGGCTGCAAGGAATTTTGTTATTCATTATACAGTGGACTATTCATAAACATATGGTTGCACCCATACTGTTTCTACATATGTCTATACCTGTGATGTATTACAAAATCATTCCTATATCAGAGCAATTTAGATAGTTTTCTAGTCAGTTTTGATCTGAGTATGGGAATGCCTACCTTAGTGATGATATGTTCATATATATATTTTGCATTGAATGTTTTTACAAGTTTCGACCAAGGTGTCCACAGGAAGATCCTTGAAATGATAAAGTACTTCACTCTTCTTAGATGACAAAAACCATCCTCATCTATTACAGACTTCGCAATTTAGGGGGCAATTTGTTGCACAAAAATTGTCACCTTGACATTCTGCAATTAGTGTGAGTATATCATCACTCATACCTTCCTCCTTTGCAAGTCTTAAACCTTAGTTCTTCATATCAAGCCTTGAAAATAAGAGAAAGACCTTAAAAATCTCTAAAACTCTAGTTCCACACTTTCTCTTAGAATTACTTGTGGTACCGCACCTATTGGTCATGTCCCCTGCGCACCTGACCACTCTGTAGCTGTGTTATGGGTGCAGACCACTATAAAAGTTAAAAAGGCGCAAGTACATTCTTAAAAAATCACTTTGAGTCATTTCTGGAAGTTTCTAGAGGGAACCTTGAGGTGGCAAGTTCGCTCCTTGAGGGTTCCTGCATCCCATACCTTAAGGAGCTAACCCCTTGATGTGAAGAGCTTATCCCTTTGAAGGAGGACTTTATCCTTTCAATGGTGGACCTGTAACCTCCTTCCCTTGCACTATAAAATGAAGCATTGGGCTGGTTACTTGGGGGGTTGAAAGCTAAATATTTTTGAGGGTAAATGTTGTTGGAACTTAGTCTTCCTAATTGAGATTTTGAGAGGAGAGATTACATACCTTTTAACCTCATTTGGAAGAGAGTGAGGCTTTTCAAAGTAGAGGAGATTCCTATTTGGACCCTTGGAAGAGCTTCTACGGCATCAAGGCACCAAAGGTTGTAAAGTTCTTCTATTTCAAAGTTAATACAATCAAGTTTATTTTTCTCAATAAGCTGTGTTTTATGGTTTGTTTCATGGATTCCTTGATCACCTTGATGAACATGATTTATTATATTAGCTATGTAGGTGTTATTTGATGTGTGCTTGTTTGGGATTGCATATTCTTAAAAGGAAACTCTTTCGGAGCTATTGGAGCATCGCTGTCACAAACTAGCGTTGGACTTAAGGTAGGGTCTAAAACACCTCTTTATTTTTTATTAATGAATCGCAATGTGTTTAGAGAAAGGTAGATTTTCTTGTCCTGCGTGTTGCTAGATATCTGTTGATACTAGGGAGATCAGTCTTGTCTGCAAGAACGATTTTTCCAACCAACAGAAAGAATAGCTACACTTGCAAGGTACAAAGATGTTCCTTCTACATCGCAAGCTCAAACACATTAAAGGCAGACTCAAAGAGTGGAATAATAATGAATTTGGTAATATCTTCAAAGATAAAGGAGAATTGGAAAAGAAATTGAAGGAAATAAACCAAATTCTTATCACAGAAGGCTACACTGAGGAAAGGAGAGAGATAGAAAAGTCACTTCAGCATGAATGGGAAAACAGATGTCTACAACAAGAAATATTCTGGAGGCAGAAATCCAGAGTCCAATGGATTAAGGAAGGGGAGCGAAACACCAAATTCTTTCATAGATCCACCATAGCTCACAAAACAACAATAGAATTGTGAAACTTACAGATCATCATGGTGTAGAAGGAGACACACATGAAAAGATGGAAGAGGTTTTAGTCCAGCATTTTCAGAGAATTACTGAGGAAACTAGTATGAGGAGCAGGTCATTGAGGAACAAAACAAAGTAAAGTAGGAAATTAGGGGCATTGTGAGTTCAACATTTTATCCCAGAACTAGATTTAAGAAGCAAACCAACACAGTCATGATTGAAAAGGAAACATCCATCATGTCCATTCCTAAGAGGTTTAGGAAGAAGAGCCCAGTTGAAACAAGTAGCAGGGACCAGGAAGTGCAAATTATGGAAACGTGTTCAACAGAGAAACATGCAGAGGATATTATTGAGAAAGAAACACTAGATAAAGATTCATATTTTGATGATGTCACAGCAACATCATTTGTAAAGAACACACAGGAAATCGAAAGGAAATTACACTTGAGAAAAATTAGAGAATTAATAGATCAAATAAAAATAAATAAGATTCTAGAAAAGCACTTGAAAAAGGAAAACAAGGAAAATAAGAAGAACAATGCAAAGTTGGTTAAGGAAAATGAAAAATTAACTGAAGAAATAGGAAAATTAAAGAGAAATAATGAACTAATTTGCAAGTAGGCATTCAAATGGCTCAAGGAAAAGAACATGTGGAAAGGCAAGTATGAAAAACAGAAGGTTAAGGCTACTTTGTATAGAGAAGAACATGACAAAGGGATGGACTATTTGTTAGAGGCAGCACAGCAAGAGGCATCAAGGTCCAAAACAGTATGCATAGAAGGTGTAAGAAGATCCGAAAGGAAGCAGCAAGCATGAGGACATGCTTGAAGATTAGCAAGGGGGAGATGTTGGCCCTCAGTTTTGGTCTATTTTTTGCTTGAGGAAACTTACTTAATCATTATATTTTCCATCTATTTTCCATTATATCCATCCCATTTTGATGTATTTCATGCATATTCAGGTATTTAATTTTAATTTTGCAATTTCTAAATTTTTTATGAAAATTTGATTTCAAGTGCAAATTTTGACAGAATCATAAATTCCCGTAATAGCTATGTGGATGACATATTTGCAGGACACTTGGGCTCAGGTTAGATACATGAATGGAAAGATTTGGAATTAAGATTGAAATAATTCCACTTGGTTCAATCAAAACAAGCTTTATTAGGGCTGGTCAAGGCTGGTCAAACATGACTAGTCACCCAGAAAATCCCTAGGAAATAGGGCAATTTTGTGATTTCATGGGATTGTCCATATTTCTTGGGATGGATTGAATGAATTCGACTTTGATAGATAGATATGAATAGATATTATTGTTAGAGAGACTTTAGATCAGTTTATTTCATAAACTTCTATTTAAGCCAAGACTTTGAAGGCTTATGGTATGTAATTTTTATATAACTTTATGCTGAGACATTTGGATTTTGGAGATTAATTTGAAGAACCTGCTCTACTTTCATTTTGTTGTCCATTCATGTGGATGAGTGACTAAAGTTTCAGCATTTGATAGCAACCTCAAATGTGAAAAGCAAAGCTGGAAGGCCCCCACTCCGAACTAAGTACACTTCATTGTTAGATTAGCTTAATTTTGATGAAATGGTTACTTTAGATTTGTTTACTTGCTTCATTTCAAATTTTCTTATGAATTGATGTGTGATAATTTATATTGTTGGTGAATCTTAGTTTACTTATCATTCTAATAAGAAGGGACTACAAAGTGTTTAAGTTGAATTCTCCTTCTATTGAATTAATAGATCAAAACTAGAATTCATCTTTGTTACATGCAAGTAGTTTTTTATGTACTTCTAGTTTTCCATTGATAGCATAATGATGAATGAATTGTGATGAAAAATACTCAAAGATATTTTAAGTTAAGAGCCTCCTTCATTGTTTGTTTATGCATCTTAAGCTATTTTTAATTCATGATTTCTGATTTCTATTCATTACGTAATAATTGAGAAAGAAGGACACAAATGGATGTCTTAAGTTAAGAGCCACTTTATATTTCATACATTCCAAAAGTGAGTTAGAAATTGTTAATATAAGCCTATATTTGTAATATGTACTTCTTTAGTTCTTAAAAATTCATCTTCTAAGCTTGGTTATACCTGATATCCATACACTGTGGACTTCCCTCCAAGTTTTACAAACCTAGATTGATAATGAATATTTGTGTTAATTTGTGTTAATAAATTAGCTCAAATCAAGGTATTCAAGGTAAAAATCCTCCCCATGGTCAAGGTAATCTGTAATGGGGGCAACCTCATATGCCATATGGCCAAAATCCCCCACTCTGGGGCCAAAATCCTTACAAATAATGATGGGTTCCTCCCTGTGGGCCAGCCTATCGACCTCCCATGCCTTTTAACACTCAATTACCTTTCTTGGCTACACTTGAGTTCCCATATGTATCGCGCCTTACGAATGATCTGATCCTTCATTTTCTGTACTGGCCTCCAATGTTGTCCAAGATAGCATGTGATTACCCAAAGTTCGATGGAAAAGCTAAGGAAGATCCTCAGGACCATGTGATGACATATCACCTCTGGTGCTTCCCAAACTTGTACATGGATGATTCCATTCGTCTTTGTCTTTTCCAACGAACCCTCACGGGTGCTACAGTGAAATGGTACATCAAGCTACCTTGAAGTACTTACCATGACTTTAATTCATTATTCATGGCTTTCCTCACGCATTTTCAGTTGCCAGTTTGATATGAAACTGGCACCTATTTTTCTCACATCGATTAAGTAACATACTGCAACGCACATCTTTGATCACATCCATGAATGGAGATGTAGACATCGCCTGATCAAATTCAAGATAGCTGATCAATTTATCTCACTGAATGGTTTACCAAATCATTTGTAGCCCCAATTTCTCGTGATACAGGTATGGGTGGATGTGTCATTAAATAGCAAGCCATCGCTCATGCCCAGTACTTGGATCTGGTTTACTCCCAGTCTGGCACTTTATACGAGTTGTTACCTAATGCGCCATGGCCAACATCCGATCCTACAGCATCAAAGTCACTAGTTGTTCGTTGATGGAGTTATTGGTTCAATATCCCAAACCCCTGTTAAAACTTCTTCCAAACAGCAGTCCGTATCAAATGTTGCTCCTAATAGTTCATCTCA
The DNA here is from genome assembly GCA_000404065.3 of Pinus taeda. NCBI lineage: Eukaryota > Viridiplantae > Streptophyta > Pinopsida > Pinales > Pinaceae > Pinus > Pinus taeda. The sequence continues at coordinate 132,922 of APFE030760122.1, read as the reverse complement.
GAATCCACCAAGCCCTGGTAAAACCTCAGAGGTCCACACTGTCTAGTCTACTGCAGCAGACAAATCCTCAAAAGGAAAAAGGAAAGGAAAAGGAAAAGCTAAAGCTGATGCCCTAAAATATGGTCCCCCCAAATCGTCTACTCGCAAATATTCGCAATGGAAACCTAAGTATCCCTACCTCATTTGCGAGGAGGATCAATACACCAAGGATTGTCCTCAATGATCTGAAGTTAGTCACCTGCTCAAAGGGACCCCTCCTATCCTTAAAGAGCCATTTCTGTCTCAGCAGACCCAAATGGTAGACCAACCCTGATCTGCTTCCTCCAGATCTCAAGTGTTCATATTGAGCATGCCCATTAATGTGGATACCTGATCGAAAGATTATCAAGCTCCATCTCTCGCCACTAGGAAAGAAAAAGAAGTTGCACCTTCTTCTTCTACCCCAAGTTCTAGCCCTCTACAAATCAAGCACCCTAACCCTGATTCCACTATGTGTCCACCCTCTCAAGATGTTCTGCATAAATCCTCGTATAATCCCAATGCCCAAGCCACTCAACACTACAATATTGTTGACAATTTGACCCAGGCATCGTCAGCCATGTCAGCTCTCGAGGTACTCGAAAGCTGCCCATCACAGTGGAAATATTTGATTTCAGCTATCGGTAGCATCTATCCCACCAATTCTAATTTTATATATTTTGATCTAGAGAACCATGTTCCATGGAACCCTCATTAGATTTACTTTCTTATTCAGGTAATAATGAATGAGAAGACCATCCACCGCACTATGATCGATGAAGGTGCTTCCACTTGCATCATGTCAACTACATGTTGGAAGAATATTGGTTCCCCTACAGTGAAAAAATCTCTGAACACTTTGGAAGCTTTAAATGGGTGCAATTCATGACCCTTCAGTGTCTTACCTAACCTTGTCATCACCCTGGAAGGCAAGACAATGTAAGTTGAAGTAGAGATTCTTGATGCTAATCTCAATTATAATCTTCTACTTGGCTGAAGTTGGACTCATGCCATGCATGTTGTGGCCTCCTCTTTATTTCACGTGATCTTTTTCCCCATCAAGGGAAGATTGTCCCGTCGATCAGCTGTCTTTATTTGCCTCTTCCTCCTCAGATGGCAATGTTCCATACGTCAAGCACTCGGGTGCTCCCTATGAGAGTATGGTGGTGGGTCTCTTCAAAGATTCTGCCTTAATGGGAATTTTTCCACTCCCACCTCCTCATGTTGCCTCTATCAACATGATCTCGATTAAATTTGATCCCCAGGTCATACCTCTACCAAATCTTGTTGATACATGGGGCAAGGTTATGCCGCTTATTCCCGCCGAAGTTAATTATGTGGAAATTGTTTCAGCTTTGAACTCTACATCGTCTGATTCTTATATGTCGATGACTTCTCTCGATATGTACTCTCAATCCCCCTAGGTTGGCACTTTGGAATCATCTGATCCCTTAGCTGAGACCTTCCTCATTGATGAAGGTATCATGGAAATAATGTCTCTCGAGGAACCACTATGGATCGATACTCATCATCGCTATTCATTCCTACCTGTCGGTCATGTCTACCACTTTCATAGAGTGCTCTTCTCCATTTCCACCATCGACTGTTACTCATGAAGTATGGTCGGAAGGGAGTCTGGGTAATATTACCCTAATGATGTTGATTAAAATTTCTATCAAACCCGATGTCGTTGAACATGTTCATATTGGGGTAACTTGTTCTCTGGATGAGATCAAGACATATACTCATCTATTTCAATAATTTTGTGATGTGTTTGCATGGTCTTACGAAGAAATGCCTAACATTGATCCTAGCATTGTGGTGCATGAAATACCAACATATCCGTACATGAAGCCCGTTCACCAATGGCTTCGACTAGTGCACCCTAGGAAGGCTTCTTCCATTAAGGGCGAAGTCGAAAAGCTTCTCAAAGCTTGGGTCATTTATCCCACCCCCCTTATAGACTAGGTGTCCAATATTGACCCCGTGACTAAAAAACACAATCTGTATTTGCGTTGATTATCGAGATCTTAATCATGCCTATTCTAAAGACAACTATCCTACTCCCTTCATTGATCAAATCATTGATGAATGTGCTGAGAGTGAGATCGTTCCCTTTATTGATAGTTTTTCTAGTTATAGCTAGACTAATATCACACCGGCTGACCAAGAAAAGACAACCATTATTTGCCCATGGGGTACGTTCACATATAAGAAGCTCCCTTTCGACCTCGAAAATGTTGGAGCCATGTTTCAACGGGAAATGTCCTACGTGTTTCATGATATTCAAAACATTGTCTAGCCTTACTTTGATGACCTTCCTACCCATTCTCATAAGCATTGAGATCACCCATACCATCTTCAGTACATTTTTCTTCACTGCAGACACTATAAAATTCAATTAAATCGACACAAAAGTGTTTTCTACATGGAATCAGGATGACTCCTTGGCTTCATCATTTCCAAGGATGGTATTCGCTTGGATACGCTAAGATTCAAGGCCATTGTAAATTTACCCCATCCATCTTCACTACACCAACTCTAGAGCTTCTAAGGAAAGGCCAACTTTCTCCATCGTTTTATACCAAACTATGCCAGGATAGCCACAGGATTTACCCAGTTACTCAAACAAGGACCACCCTTTTCATGGGATGAGGTGGCCCAAAAATCTTTTGATGATATTAAGGTCGTCCTCATAAATTCTCTTCTCTTCCATCTGTCAGACTACTATAGAGATTACTTCCTTTACCTAGTAGCAGCCCCTAGCACCATTGCTATGGCTTTGGTCCAAGACGACAACAAAGGCAGCAAACATGTTATCTACTACCTTAGTCGGAATCTCCTCAACACCAAAACATGTTATGCATAGGTCGAGAAGTTGGCTTTGGGTACCGTTTAGTCTGTTCAACGCTTTTGGCACTATATCCTCTTACATATGACAACAGTGACTTTTGAATGCAACCCTGTGACCTATATCTTGACTCATTAGTTGCTGGGGGGGAAATATTATAAATGGATCATTATCGTACAAGAATTCGATTTGGTCTTCACTACAGCCAAATCTAAGAAATCACTTGTTTCGTTGAACTGATTTGTTCCCTTCCCTCAAAAGCTCTCCCTATTGGTGTATATCAACATCTTCAAGATGAGGCCCTTTTCCTTATTAGCACCCTTGATCCATGGTACGATGATATCATTGTGTATCTCCAAACCTCCATGTTTCGGTCCACATTGACCGAGGATGATTTTCGAAGGATTCGACATCATTCCCAACCCTACTGTATTATTTGCGATACTTTATACCATGTCAGTTTCGATTATATTCTTCACCGATACCTCATGATTGAGGAAGCTGAAAGAGCTCTCAATGATTGCCACTCCGAGGCATGTGGTGGTCATATGTCTAGTTACACTACAGCTTAAAAAATCCTTCACGCTAGTTATTGGTCGTCTATCTTCAAAGATTGCATTCTTGTTGTCCGTAAGTGTTACCGGGAATAGTGTCCACTCGGATGCTGCTATTCCCACTAATATGGGTGGCTATCTTAGAAACAAACAAGTAAAGTCTACTTTCACTTTCCTTTATGAAAATAGATAGGAGTGGAACAAAGGAGACCAACCTTAGTCTTGCGCTTGATTTCCTCTCCTTCCTGATAGAGCCTTGCCACTTCTGCTTTGTCTACCCAGCTTCAAAGAGCACCTGTGGAATCACAACAACATACTACTATCGAAGAACAAAGATCTATATTCATAAATAACACAGGACCAGATGTCAGTTAACCATACAAATGCACATATAAACAAGTACACAAGAATATGGAGGAAAACTTGAATAGCTTTATTAAGATGAAAAGTAGCAAGAGGATTACAACCATATGTTCTGACCCAGCATCATCCTCTAGCTAGGAAGCCCTTCTTCACCTCAAGCAAAGCTTAGATGACCCAACACTATGAATGTACATCAGAAAACCAACAACACTTCTCTATAAGATACAAAATTCTAGCCTCTGGATCTCTGTGATGAGGGATCCATATATAGATGATTATGGGGAGGTGAGTCATCTTCTGGGGTCTTGATTAGTGTCCTTTCTCTGATAGTTCCTGCTTCCAGTTGGAGAATGATGATGTCTTACTCATCCCTGGTCGAAAAGAGAGAGGCAAGTGTCAGAGGGGAAGCTTCTACAAGATTCCACAATCTTCCACCTCACATTTTGTCCCTGCCATTTGTCCATTCCCGACCATCGCACCCTATAGAGGAGAAATTCAGTATGCATCACACCTTGTACACTGGGAAGGTGATGTGCATCGCACCCTCTGCACTGAGCTTTCTGTATGGTCCAGTTTTGACCATTTATGAGCAGTTTTTCAGTGGAGAACTTCTGGGAGATGATGTAATCAGCTGACCTTGTTCCTTTAGGCAGTGAAGCAACACTTTTAGGGACTTAGGAGCCCTCAATTATGGACATTTATGATTG